>JAQFYC010000138.1:0-81689 GCA_034694165.1 Tomocerus mixtus | reverse complement strand
CGCGACGGGTCAAATCTTGCAGTGTAATTCGGCGGGAAATAATGTTCCACGATGGCGCGATCCTTCCCACTTTCGCCGTCCATCACCGTATACAAATATTCCAGATCGTTTATATAACGTAATTTTAAAAGTCCCGAACTTAATAACAGAGAAATCAAGGCAGCAAGGGCCATGAACGATTTTGGGTTGCATGCGATATTTTCCCCTAATTGGTAGAATATTCGGCTTAATTTTTTGTTTATCCACCCCATTTTAACTTTTTAATTTTAATTTTAGATTAAATTACACTTTTTATTGGGAAAAAGAAAGAAAACAATACGTATTAGGCTAGGAAGACGTTTTAAATGGTGGTGTTGCTTTTGATCCTAGTTTAACTATGGAATTGCATTACAATTTTCAATTAATCTGAAGCAAAAGCAACTTGTGATTTAGCATTGTTGAGCATATCAAGCCAATTAATATATTTACTCATTTGTTTACATGTAAATTCTGTTCACATACATAAATCCTATTATTGTATTAAGCAAAATAGGTGGTGGGAATTATTTTGTTTATTTTACTTTAAGTACTGGATTTACGACGGCGAGTTTGAGTTCCCTTTCTTTCTAATGCAACTTCATGAAGGTATATAGGCCAAGAACTGCAATATAATTACATAGTTAGTTGACTTTGTCTCTTGCACTGTAATTTCTATTTTTACATCATGCAGGCAACACTACTAATTTACATAATAATACACATTACATTTTTATACAAATAATAGTACAAGAGCCATGTACCGTATAATATCTACTAGGAATAGGAAATTCTCAAATGCAAATGTAAGCCAAGTTCATTTGTAAATAACTTGGTGTCTACTGTCTATGCATTTACTATCGATGATAAAATAGAAATCAGATTGACAACAAAAAATGTACATCGGTGAGCATTTTTGAAAGTAGAATATTATAGCTAGATTAAAAACAAAAACAAAAACAAGTACACAAATATGTTTTGTTAGATATTTATTACGCAGTAGACTCTAGAATGCTATTTATGAAATACAAATACAATACAGGAAGCACAATTTATTTCTAAGCTTTTTGCTATAAACATGGCCTACACCGATTAATGTATGTGGAAAAGCCAGATAAACTCTTTGGAAAAATATCTTCATGGGAAATACATCAGAAGAAAATTAAGGATTGTTTTCTGGAACGGGCTTGTTAATTAATAATTGTAGTTATAAAAGATATGAGATGACGTTTACACTTTTTAGATAATATTGTACTGAATGAGTACGATGTATTGTGTAATGTGAATACATTCTTATAGAAAATAGTGTACTTAATTGCATGTGTATTCTTATGAAATCTGTATGGATTTTGATTTTGAACTCTGGTGTAATAATGTATCGGTGACACATTTATGTGAATGCATTTTGTGTGCGTCCATCCGTCCGTCCTACGACCTTTGACTTTAGACTATAACTTTTGAAAGAGTGAATTCAGTTTTAAGATTTCGATAAAATAGGCTGTAAGGCAGGTTTAGTTCGTTAATGGGTCAAATTGGTACAGGGATCCCCGTTACTCTATTTTACAACTTTAAAATTGTCCAGGACTCTACTTATTTCAATACTCTCGGATTTCAATGCAACGATAAATACTGCTTTCTCAGAATATCCCAACTAAGAAGATTTGACCTCTCAGATAAATTAATTATATCCGTTTTGCCATGGTTTATTGAACCGTTTTGCTATTTCCAACAAATTACTGCACTTACTTTCTATTAGCGTACCCTATAACTATAGCTTATTATTTGTTAAATAAATACATGAACTTGAAACAGTAGTTACTTGTGAACTGAATAGTCTATTAATAAAATGGTAGCTAAATAGTACACTATTTTAAGTAGTTCATTGGCACTAGGTCAGATCTTAAAAATTTACATTATTAATACGTACAGCTACTTTAATACACATAAATATTATGCAGATAGTATATTTAGTATACGGCCAAACGCGACAAATATTCCTTATCATAAATTACAGATACATGGGAAATTTCCCTTTCACCTACTTGCTATCGTATTCCCAAAGTTATGCCAATATTAATTCTCTTTTTTCAACAGGTTGACAATTGGCATTATTTCACTGTGAAGATATAAGTACAATAGTAGGTGTTTAAATTTTTTCTCTAGTATTTATGTTTATAATGTAGAATTTTTTAATATTCGATAAATATCGTTATATCACAGTTAATAAGCGACTATTTTTTGCTTTATCCCATTTCCAATATGAGGACTATCATTCCAATACCGTTCGTAATAATTTTATGTATATTACATATGTACAATTTGAAGGCATAAAAAATATAGGAAATTGAAACGTAAACTAATCTAGAATTTGACAGTACACGTAGCCATCTTTCTCCTTATCTTTGTTGAAGACACAATATAATTGATCTTTTTTCACGGACAAAAATGGGGTGAAGACAGTTGAGTCAATGTTTCCAGTAAAACTGAAGAATACGTTTTCATGTCGCGTCCGTAGAATCTGTGACAAAAAAGTTTCAGAACATGATCTTATTATTTTGCTCCCATTTAGCCGAAAAGTATAGTTTCATTAGCATATTTCTGCACGTAACGTACCATGTTATGTAATGCTTTTGCTAAAGGAGTTCTGGCTCCAGGGGAAAATTTATAAATCCTGTTGCTGGGAGAAATAGTGGCCACTGTCAAACCAACTGCTTTAGGCACATTCACAAATCTGCCTGCCGTTATAGCGTCAGCTATTTCTTTTTCCCAGACTTCCAGCCCAGGGCCATGTTGTCCACCGGGAGGGCTCACACTGATTCTTCTTGCTCTTTTAGGCAATGTTCTTTCTGGATTCGAATCTCCTTGTTTCAACTTCGTGCAGGTCGAACATTTTGGGGCATCATCAGCAGGGGATGAACTGTTTTGAGGGGAGTTGGTAATATTTTCCTCCTCAATAACGTATACCTTCCTCGTTTTGGAACTTATCTTCTTGTAGCTATTATTGCTATTGACCTTCGGCATGACTCTACATATTAGTACAATAAAATATGATAATTAAGCTACCAAAAGATAAAATATCATTTTTTCAAACAATTGAATAGTGCAAAATAAAAATATTTACATTTATACAGGAAAAACTGCAACTTACGCATTTTGCGACGGGTGAATTAGTCTCCAGTGCCCATTACGGTAATTTCCCGTGAAAAGGAAATGTGCCCAACGCCAATTTTCGTTTAAAATATATGTCCTTGCATCTACTCTGTCACTATATTCTTGGAGAACTATAAAGTTGAATTTTAAGAGGTTTCCCGCTGCAATTAATTCGGAAATAGTCCCGTAATTTCCTAATTTACTCATGTAGGTCTTATACTTGTTCAAGGCCTGTGTCTCCTCCTCATCTGTAATTTCGTCCACTCCTTTAGCGACAAGTGTCTCAAAATAGCTAATTTCCTCCTGGTGTTGTGCTAAAATATCGTACATATATTCGCTCCAGTTTTCCTGGATATACTGGCAAATTCTGTCTCTAATTTCACGGTGTTCATCTTCAGTTTCCAACTCAAAGGCAGCGATTGCTCTGAAAAGACAGTCCCCACCTGCCTCGTTCTCAGTTATGTAGAAAGTATATATCTTACTAGTGTTATTAGCCATTACTTAAGATATGATTTGAAAAACTCAAAGAAAAAACACTAATTTTTGTGCTAGGTTAAAATTATGCAGATGAGCCAGTTGGTGTTGCTTCTGGACTTTGGAAGTCTAGGAATGTGGTCTCAATCTGCAGTAAAGTTTAGGGATATTACCAATATGATACTTAAAAGTATTCTAATTTTGCATTGCTAATTAAATATATAAAATGTCTTCGTATCGTACAGATATAATACCTCTATAATATCTAAAGAATGTTATTTTCCAAGTCGAAACTACTTATAATCAATATTAGTAAGTTATAGATACCCATGGAGATAAAGAATGATACTTGCTGCATACCCTGTAAAGATTATCTAAAAGATATAGGCCATTATTGAATTATGTTATGAATATGTACTTGCAAACTTTCCGAAGGGCAAGTATTTCTGATAAATATAATACAACCTTTACTTGTAAAGTGATCCCTATTCGTTTTTATGAGGGAGGAGCAGTTATCCTTAATGTGAGTTAGCATGGCAGAACGGCACACATGTTTTTAGATCGCCAGGCAGGAAATGTGAAATAAAAAAATGAAAAAATGTAAAAATGTAAATATTTTCCATTGCAAAATGTGAAATATCGCAAAATCGCAATCTTATAACGTATTTACATTAGGAAGTTTGTGTAAATATTTTTCAATCTAGAATCTAAAGAACAATTAAGTTTTATTATATTATACAATTATATTTTTAGCACACATAAGTAACTCTCAATCTCAATTCGATGCGGCTACCATTAATTTCATGTAAAACAATGAAGTTTCTTTAATTACTTTTGCGAATAATAAATATTATGATTATACATGGGATGAGGAATTCTTTCACGTAACTGCATGTTTATATATTAGTTCTTAATTATTTATCATGTTAATTAATTAATTTTATCGCTGAATATTAGATTTATTTATGTAAACGTGTAAAAGATAAAATTCGCGATTCACAAAATGAACAATGCAATAAGCTCATCCATCGTCCTTGACCTGGCATATGTAGTACACCTTTGATTTAGAATATAGAAAAAATTGCAAGCAAAAAGTAACTAACCTATCTTAACAACTATTATAAAATGCTAACAGTGAGTTAACGAGCTTGTGCAGCGCAACTTGATAAATAATTGTGTCTTCCGAGTGACATGATAGATAACATGACAGTTCATCGCCGTCACGCTTAAAGATTTGGCATATTATTATTATATTCTGTAGGATTGTTATATTTTGGAAAGGTACCTACTTTTGCCTACTATACAACGAAATGAAGAGAAAAATGTGTGTTTATGCATTTGTGTTGTGTAGGTATTGCAGTTTTGCATCTTTAAAGGTTGTCCTCGCTATTAGATGCTAACTAGGCACGATAAATGCACACGAAAGTTATTTTTTGGATTATAATTAAAATCGTGTCAACTTTGTCATGTTGAAGTTGTTGGACTCTTTATTGGCATACATGCTATGCATATGTATATGGATGTCTGCAGGTAAGTATTGTAAATGCATTTTATATTTATTTTTGCTACTGAAGTTATCTCTTTATTCAAATTACTTAACCACATGCAAAACTGCATATTAAAACTGACAGAAAATGAAGTGTAGTGCTCACTGTCGACTGTCGGTCTCTGCCATTTGTAGATATTGACAATTTGATTGTACCCTTTCCTAGGTTTTGTTTAATATTGTATTGTTTATCGTTTATTATATTTATTGTATCCTGTTCCTGCAGTTTTAAACATGTAAACTAGATTTTGTATTTTTCTTACATTTTTTCCCTTGGATGTACTAAAATGGAAATTCAAATTTTAGTGATTTTGTGTTCTTCTCTAATAATTACTGTTGTGTATGGAGATAATATTACAAGTACCAATTCAAGTATAGGTATTTACAATTTTACAAATATAAGTATACAATATAATAAGTACCTTGTGACAGCAAACTACAATTTAATTGACAATCTTTATTAAAATATTAGCATTTGCCGATTTTGAAACAATTGACGAAACGAATTACCAATTGGCAAACCAAGAAAATCTTTTGATATGGAATTCAGAAATTTTAGGAAACTCTGTCAATTTGGATGAAAGTATACGATTTTACGCCTATACTAAAACAAAGTATGTCAATTACTTAAATTTCCAAAATTAAATCCCACAATTACATAATATATCTCTAAAGTGAAATAATTCCTACCTTTTGGCAAATTGTGCATTCAAACTTACAGAATTCCAAATATATTTTATACTTGTAATAATCATTAAGAATTTTCTATTACTAACTGTGCATTAAATTATTGATTAATATTTCTTTAATAATAAACGTAATTTTGAAAAACATTCAGAGATGATGGAACGATTTGTCAAGAACTGAATTTAGAAGATAAAAATTCTTTAAGACAAGCAAACGTGAAGAGGAGGAAGGCTGTGAAGATATTAATCCACGGATTTCACTCAAATTGTACAGTGAGTCCGTTTCCTCAAATTATAATTGAAGGTAATCATATAACTCATTTCAGAAAAAATTTAAACATGCTTCCCTCCTGATATATTTTTTAATTTTTTGAAAAAATCTAAAAGCATATCTGAAAACGTATCGGAAATCCTACACTGTGATTTGCGTTGACTGGGGATTAATTGCTACCCCACTGGGGGAACTGAGCTCTCTTCTTTATACACAGTCTGTAAGGCATATTGACACAGTTGGAGAAAAGGTTGCCCGCTTGGTTGCATTTCTCTGTAATGAGAAAATAATCGATGATGCCAATCAAGTTCACATCATTGGCTTCAGTCTGGGGTACGTTCCTAATATTAATCTAGTTTTCTGGTTAATGGAAAGCTAAACAATTAATTAGAGCATTGGTTTATTTTTTATATTTTCAATTTAAATATTTCGAATATTTAAATAACCTATTTAACATTTAATTTTTTAGCGCCCATGTTGCTGGAATTGCAGGGAATGCAATGCAAAATATTTACAATACAAAAATTGGACGGATAACAGGTATTTTTTGTAAAAACTTAATTAAATTTCTCAATTAAGAAAGCGACATCATCTACATACTTACATATTATGCTACTAATTAATTTTTTAGGGTACTAAAATATTAAACTGCATTATAAAATCATGTTTAATAATTTCATGTACAATCTTCTGTAATTCAAACATTCAAATTCGATATTTTTGAAATAGGATTGGATCCAGGTAATTTTATAAAAACTCAATTAAAAACAGCAACATCATCTGCATACTCGTATATACTACTCGCATACTCATACTATTACAGCTGGCCCGTCTTTTGAGCATGGTTTAAAAGGCGACGATTATAAATTGGACAACAAGGATGCAAAATTTGTTGACATCATTCACACAAATATGGGCCACTTGGGTATTCGAGAAAAATTAGGGCACGCTGATTTTTACCCAAATGGAGGAGAAAGACAACCTCGGTGCTACAGAGAAAATCTTTTGATATCTCTCTCGGAATCCATTTTTGGTTTTTGTTATAATTTTTCATATTTTGTCTTATTCCACAATGTGGTCATGTGTCAGCTTAAGGGAAACCTAACTTCTGTAATTTAAAAACAATTACCTAGATATTTCATTTAAACTAAATGAAATACTCGCCAGTCAGTCTTAACAGAAAATAATTCAAGTAACAATATGGAGCAAAGCTACATATTGTTATATTGTATGTCAATGTTGTACTTTAAATACAGTTTTGTAGATTACCTACCCAGTCTAACCAGTCACCAAAAATATTATGTCCCTTAAGTCTGACACATAGTACTACGTATATTATTTATGTATGCGTAGTTACACAAAATTTAAATTGATTTATTAATTGTTGATGTTGATTAATTAATATTCATATTATTTCCCTTAGGCCGCTGCAGTCACCGTTCCTCGTCAATTTATTTCGAGCAGTCGATCAGATCGAAGAAATTAATTGCATGTGAGTGTCAATCGTGGGATAAGTACAAAAATACAAGACAAGGAAAAAAGAACAATAAGTGCTCCCGAAAACAAAGCGCTGTTTTAGGTGAACATTGTTTGACCAGGTATGTAAAATCCTTGTTATTTCTCACAATTACACAAATTATGTCTATGGGAATTTCTCATTGAGAAAATGTTTGCAGTTCAATTGTATATTTGACTCATCTGCATACACTTCATTTAATAATCTATTGCAGCACGAGAGGAAACTTTTGCTTGGAGATTTAAACAAAACCAGTTATATCTGTAAATGTGTAAAATAATATGTAAGTTATCTATTTTAATTATTTGATATAATATTTACAACTGACTCAAATTTTTTCGAAATGATTGGAAATATACAATTGAGTCTATACAATTAATATAAGCATGCTGACAGCTAAGGTTTTCTTTCAATTGTATTTCCCATTTTATTTTACAAAATGCACATTCTTGAAGAGATTGTAACTTGAATTAAAGTGAGGAATTTTAAAACACATTTTGGTTGAATAAGATTTGCTATTCAATAATTTTATTTTGCTAAATAGGTCAAAAATTCCATATTAAGTGCCTCACAGGCTAAAATTTAGTGCAAAGTAGGATTATCGCATAAAAGATAATTTTTCATATTCATTTTTTGCTGTCCGTTTGTTTTATTTAGTATGAAATAATTATTATCCATTTTTGACATGCTTACTTTCGTAACAACTGTTGTGCCTGGAGTAGAGTTCCTTAAGAAATTCTTTGTCGATGTAATCCGTCAATTTATCCCGGCCCTCAGAAAAATCTGGGAAGCTGTCAACTCCTAAGTGTTTATGGAGGATGTTGGGACCTCCTGACGAAAAGTAGATGCGACCTCGTGCTTTTTTCTTTAGCAAATATTTGACTGCGTGGTAGAATGTGTTTAAGATGTAAGGTGTTCGAATATAATAAGCTCCTTTTAAACGTATAGGAGCACCTCCCTATTAAATTTCAAGAAAAACACGTTTTAGTTTTAGAAATTATAAATTGTATCTTCTTTATGGAAAAATTTAGTTTAAAAGTGAGTTTTTTATTTATTTACTTGAAAAAATCCGAAAAGCATTTTCAGAAAATCCAGCGTTATAAATGAAATGAAGTGAGCCATTTTCACCATTCCAACTCCCTTTCCATCCAAAACGACAACTATTCCTTTACTTTGAACATCTTCCTCTAAGGTCAGCAAATCTACCATATACCAGAAACCAACTGCTGTTTCAATAATCGAAATTCTATTAGGGTCCCAGGAGCCTAAAAAATAAATAAATAATTATTTTTGACACTTTTTGCAAATTTTTGCTACTTTTTGCCATATTTTTGTTACCAATTTTCACGTAAATTATCCGTCTTCCAAAGCCATCTCTATTTTTCAAAATACTTCCCATTTCAGATTCTACGACAAAACTACAACTGTCATTGAAAGGAATTCGCAATTGTTCTGCATACTTTTCCCTCCATTTTAGACAACGACGGGCAGTGTACACTGCTGATTCGATATTGTAATCTCTAGTCCTTAAGAATCGCATTAGAATAGCATCATCATCCATTAAAATTGGCAAATTTTCTTCTAATTTTAAAAACAATTAGGAAAGTACAAAATTATTAACAGATTTTACAAAAATTTAAAAATCTTTCTTCATGGGCTTAATTCCTTTACAAAATATTTTTATTCTTCCAAAAATGAGGAAAGATTGTATTTCATTTACTATTATATGCACAAACTTACTGAAATAATATTTTTAATTCGAAAAATGATTTCCTGCCAACATAATTATATTTTAAGCTGATAAGTTTTGGAAATATTTATAAGTAATTAAAGAAAGTGTACCTTTCAGTCGTTGTTTGAATATTTTAAAAGTCTCATCGTTGAACTTGACAGTTTTAGAGTCCATTTTGCTTTCGGCAAAATAAATGTATTGAAATTAAAAGTATTTCTCAATTAATTATCTATAATAAATATATTTATGCCTATGCTATGTAATTATAAGTATCTGCACATTTCTGGATTAACATTGAATTATTGAATATGGAGTATAGACACGTGTGTTCTGCTGGATATGTATTTATTTATAAAATAATATAACATGGAAGTTCTACTTTATTGCATTGCCTTTCGACATTTTATTGTCATCCTATATCCTAAGGCATAATTTATGTTTGTAAATACCTGTTCTTCCATCCAACCGATAAGATGTCTATGAGAATATTATTTTTACATGTAAAATAGTCTAGCACAGGTCCCAACAGCATGAATGGTTATAAGAAATCCTTACACAAGGAAGAATTTGCTATGTCGAACGGATTTTTTTAGAATTTTTAGTCTGAGGACGCTTTAAGGGTTACCTCTTCAGCAATATTATATTTTTGCTTAGTTTATGAATGTGAACTTAATGTTATTGAATAGTAAATAAGGAAAATGCATAAAAAGAATATTAAAAAGGTGGAAAAAATTAGTAAAACAATATAATGCGTTCATATTCATCTTTATATTGAAATCTTTAATTGTCTGTTTATTTCATCCATCTATATGTTAGTGGATATTTGGAATTCTCCTATATGGAAGGAGTATTGCACGGACCAGTCAGTCTCCCAGATTTCATACGCAGAATGCACATAGGTAAATAGGTAATTCAAAGATAAGAAGCAAATGGGAACTATAATTATATCTAGTACACAAATTTTATTGTTTAGTGCTCTTCTAGCTTTAGGTACCTATTTATTCATTGACGTAAGAAAATAGGATAACTTAACATAAAGAGAATAATATTATGATATAGTACTGTGGATAAATAATAATGTAGTTTGGTAATAAAATCAACATTTAAACTCGGGTTACGTGGTACATAGTGCGAATGTGAATGTACTGTGAACTTTAATAAGTGCTTTAATTTGTTGTGCATAATACAAATATTACAAGCAGAATAATGGGGATAATTTGTTGTTAAAGATGAAGCTATAGTAGCAAAAACTTCAAGTTCAAAATAACTGCGTGGGAAACTGGAGATTCTATATTCTGAGCAACTTATGTAAGCATGTATTTTACACTTTGCATTTTTATAAGCATGTGAAATCTGAAATCAGTTCACAAATTATGTAGCGTCAGGCGTCAGGTATGGCCTGAAATAATTACACTGATAAAAAATTATTTACTTGCAATAAGCAAACTTCTCTTACATCTTATGTGGTATAAGTACCTATGTAATATAAGAAAAATTGAAAAACTTGCAAACATAATATGTTTTGATAATTAATTTTGCAAGGAATTAAAAGGCACCTAGCGATTTCGGCGAATTATATTACAAATTTATTGGAATCATAATTTAAAGCTCATTATTGTTTAACTAGATTTAAATTCATTGATTATAGTTGTGGGCGATTAACATATTTTCATTTATGTTTTTCGTTTATAACAACTATTGTTCTTGGAATAGAGAGTTTTGAAAAATTCTTCGTCTACACTATCCCAGAATTTATCGGGATCGTCTGTAAAATCAAGTAAGTTATCTCCGAGATGTTTTTTGAGATTTTTAGGACCTCCAGAAGTAAAATGGATACGGTTTCGTGTTTTCTTCTTGAATAGGTATTTGATAGCATGGTAAAATGTGGTGAAAAAATAAGGAGATCTTATGACTATAATTTTTACAGCAAAAATGAAAAAATATTAATGGAATAGGCGAAAATGTTTTTCAATATAATTTTATAAACTACTTAAAGACATAATTTAGCTAATTATTGTATCAAAAATTACCGAAAGCTGCCTTCAACTTTATAGGTGCTCCACCCTATATAATAAGTGAAAGATTTTTTATTAATTTATAAAAAATATTTTATATATGATTCTTACCTGTAAAAAGCTGATAAATATCTTTAATAGATCCACCGTTAGAAATGAAAGGTAATAAGCCCATTTTGTGATGCCTACACCCTTCCAATCCATAACGACAACCAGTCCATTCCTCTGAACTTCTTCGTCTAATGTCAATTCTTCTGCATAATACCAAGCTCCAATTCCAAGTTGAATGAGTGATATTGCATTTGGATTTGGATCCCAAGTGTCTATAATAATTTTTTGAAATATTTTCAAGTTTAAAAATTCCATATCGTCGCTTATTTATATTCAAAGTAACTTTCTAAAAATTATAAATGGATTCCTGTATTAAACTCATTAATTTTTTTAACATACTAATTAATCATTTCGAAAGTAAATCTTGTGTTTTTCATTTTGACGTTGATACTATTTTGCCGTAGGAATATAAAAATAATATTTATTTACCCAATTTGATGTAAACTACTCTCCTTCCTTGGATATCTCGTTTTTTCAAAACGAACCCCAATCCGGATTGGATGAGAAGATGACAGCTTTCATTAAAAGGAATTTGCAAATACTCAGCATTCTTTTTACTCCATTGTAGAGAAGATTTAACTGTACTTACAGCAGATTCGATATTGAAATCTCTAGTCCTTAAGAAACGCATTAAAACTGCGTCATCCTTTATTGAACTCAGCAAGTCTTCTTCTGCAATTAAAATAAACTATAGCAAAATGGATACAAAAGTTAATTCTTATAAATGTAAAATATATCTCCGACTCTGATACATTGAAAACTGAAACCTTTTAATCTCCAACATTTGAGTAAGAGTTTGCACTCTTTTTTGCACTATTTAAAATAGAATTTCCCGAAAAGCATAATTAATTCTAATTAGCACAAATGTTAATTAAATATTCAGTACCTTTCAGTCGCTCTCTAAATTTTTGAACAACATTTTCTTTTACTTTTTCTTCCTTTAAGTCCATTATTGTTTGTGTTTTCAAAATATTCTTATACTAACTGATAAAGCTATACGAATTAAATGAGAATTACTTTGTGTAGCATAGCGTTCATCTGTAAAGTGTTGCACACAACGGCTTGAATTCTGTAAACGTATTAACTTGTATAAATAATTCATCTGAACTGAATAAGTTGGAGGAGGATTCCCCAAACTTTGGAAAAACTTTCTCAGGGGAAGTGTGTATGCATAAAAAAATTATTTTGATGAAATCTGTATTACATAAATTGTTTTGTAAGCAATTTGAAGCTAAATAATTTCTTGTGGGAATATGCTAAGCTCATTTATAACATAATTTTTCTAATACCCATGTATTTATTGCATTGTAGCAATAGGATAGTTTTCCAGAGCAAAGCAATTTTTTAAACGCGGAGCTACACTACAAACAAGATACTTTACTTGATGTTACTGGTATTTATCATTACTACAGATATTTATTACCAGTTGTGGGAATTTTATTTCAATAAATGCAATCATAAGTTTTACGTTTGCGGTGATTGCTGGCTCGATGCTGTAGTATATATAAGTATTAATATAACTTCAAAAATGCCTGCCTTTCTAATGCAAAACCTCCTTCTCTTATATCCATGAACACGTAGCAGGCATAAAAATCCCTTTGAGTTCAACATTACGCTAAAAATGACTGTATTACATTGTTCCACAATTTTGTAAGCCTTTTAAATATTCCTTGTGCACTTTCCTGTTTACTACTTAATTTTATTAATTACACAGGCACAAGCTAGACATCGAAACTTACTTATATAAGAGCATTTCATTGCCAAACTAAAACTTAATGAAAAAATTTGTATTTATATGCAAATTATTATTACGAGTAATTTTTATTTCTGAAAATAATGTTTACCTTACAATGAATATATATTACGCACACCTTAGTTTAAAAACATCTTTTTCTAAATCTGTCCCATACTCTAACATTTGTGCATAAATACAATGAAATATTATAACAATAAGATGCCAAATGTTGTAGCCTATTTGTAAACTGTAGTTTAACATTTCTCGTACAACTTTTTAACTTAGAGCACCAAAACTCTTTTGGAAACCTAACACACCTGACATTTATGAGATATCTGTCGCAAAATAGTTCCAATAGGAAAATTACAAACGATACAAGACACAAATACCCACACAGAATGAAAATAGTATGAATTTTCATTCCAAGATTGATACTTTTTGGAATGAAATTATCATACTTAAGTTCCGCACTCTGTCTCGCCTTTGGTAACCATACTTTAATCCATTTCTTGTTTGACCAGATACTTAAAAATCCCATTTCAGAGAATAATTGCATTTGTTTTTGATATTTAAATCGGAAGCTATATGCAAATTCCCATGAGGTAACCGCAGTCGTCACAGGGTCCTTTGTTGTCATACAAATTGATAAAGGATGCATTTTCTTTATTATAGATATAATATGAGGAATTATCAGCTTCTTATGAATTGTAAATAGTTTCCTAGTTGTATTACCCATCATATTATGGAACTTTGTGTCCCAACGACTATAATTATTCTGTCTATATATTTTTAGTGAATTATCAACATTCCAGTTCATCACAATAATGTAGTTTGTATGAAAAACATTGAATTTTTTTAAAGTATCTGAATTTAAGAGTTTGCCATAATAGTTAAATTTTAAACTGAATAACAAGATTTTGTAACCGTTATTGATTAGTTCTCCAATATCGGAAAAACGTCTCCTTTCCGGAGGTGCGAGAACTTCACTTGTGATATACGTTGTGTAAAATGATGAAATCACAAAAGCGCCTATTAATACTATTAGGTAAAGAACACTCTTTTTCTTAATAAGCATAGGTTGATTAAAAATAGTTATAATGGTGTACATTAGAGAAAGAAATAAGCTTTTGAAGTAGCTGTAGCTATCATTAGAATTAAAATTATAAATATAGAGCAAAATCATGAATGCCAAAGGGAAGATTAACAGGATAAGAATCCAACTTGTGGGATCAAATGTATTTTGGATTAAAACGGACAATGGGACATCCAAAAGAAGTATTTTATTCTCGCAGTAGAGTGCACTAATTGGATCCATATCATAAATATAAGTCCGAATTCTCCAGCTGTAAATGTTAATGTCATAAATATTAAAAGTTAAGGCAGCAAAATGCGATAATATTGTCATATTAAATATAGCCTCAAATTTTGCTATTGAATCCACACGCAATAAAGTGAAATTGAATTTTGCTGAGAGTGCTGCTAAAACTTTAAAGTCGTTATTGCAATGTTTCACTGTACAACATTGTGTATTAATTGGTACGGTGACATTGTACAATGACCCGGCAATCCGACGCCTGGAGCCGGATCTAAGAGGTTATAACCAGCAACTACAAAATAATGTTGGTTAAGATGGGAGTTGTCCTCCTCCCAGATACTTCGCCATTTATCTTCAGAAATATCTGATGCAATAACCTTTACATAACCAATTTGTCCATACAATTGGGAAATTGCAACTCCAGCCACCTTTAGAACAGTATTATAACTTAAAATATATAGAGCAGATACCAACTCCATCCGAATATGTTTAACCCACTCATAATAGATGTTTTTCTTATATACCACAAATTTTTTTTGTTTAACACATAAGTGTATGTACCCCCAAAATATTTTTAACACAAAAGGGTATGTACCCCAAAATTATGCATACACTTATGTGTTAAAAATATGTTGGGGTACATACACTTATGTGTTAAAGAAAAAGTATTAAGAAAAACCTTTATTGAACCAATAGCTTTGATTTCGTAAAACAGAAACCACAATTATGAATTCAGCTTTAGGATTATTTATTTCTTGGCCGAAGTATTTTCTCAAAGATGTAAAGGACCCGTCCGGTTCAGCTATGATGTTCTTACTGCATAATGTGTTGGATAAATCCCGGGGTTCATCACTATTTCGGTTGAGAAGTGTTTTGTTGTATTCAGATGAAGCAATAGTCCACGGTTGGGAATTCTGGTTCGAATGCAGGAACAAATCTCCTATTTCTGAATTGTTGAACAACAGCAAGCTAAAGTCACAATTTCGAAATAAGGACAAGTTTTTGAAAGAATTCACTTGAGGTATCAAGTTTATTAGGAAAAGACATAATAGGAATAAATTAACAAATATTTTAAATCCCATATTTAGACAATTTAATAGTTTTCAAGAATTAAGACCAGAAATTATAAAATTATGTTACTGTTACTTAAGAGAAAGACAGAATTTTATTATCGAGTCTTCAACATTATCCTCTATACGGGACACTTGACAGATATTATTTTTATAGCACTTCCTAGCCTTATATCTATATTTAGATTATTCATATATACCGTAAACCGGCTAACAGAAAAATATGGTACCTGGGTCTACCTATAGTATTTGGGATCGTAGGGGTGGGCTTCTAAAAAGCAAGAGCTTGTATATGTTATTGCGTTTATTATTTTTATCAGAGCGATGTGCTCTGCTAAAACCTTTACGGTGACACTTTTGGAATATAGAAATATCCCCGTTCTCTTCACTACATTTGTATAGACAGTAGTTAAGAATTGTTTCTAACAATAATATTTGTAGTGGTTAATAAACTGGAATGCCTACATTATTAGTAGTTAAGTATATGGATCACAAGCTACTTTATTGTATTCCACTAAAATATTTAGTGTATTTACTGTAAAACTACGTAGACCATATCGATTGGACGATTTAGAACAAGGGAGAAAAACAAAGTTCTTCGTGTGTTCCTATCCTAATACCTACTTACTACTTACCTTACAAAAATTACTATTATTAAAGCCAGTCTATTGACATTGACACCTAGACTTTAACTAAGAGACCATTGATACGTAGTGCCCGCATAGCCAATAAATGGTTTAAGCGTCAACTTGTGTCTCAACACATAGGGGCTACTTTTTGGTTATCTATCTTCCAATTCGTGAATTACCTAATTTCTTTATCCTTTACACAAATTATCTCATTCATTTCATTTTCTTTCCTATTTAACTCAGGTACTACCCTTGATTTCTCTAGCCACTTTAAATTATTCCCTTAATTAAACAATTAAAGTAATGTAGAAATCGAAATAAGTTTATTTGTTTAACGAATAGGCATTTATATTTTAACATTTGTACATATTTACATAATTATTTTAATTTCTTTTTAATTTCATTGCAACTAAAGGAATAATAATATTCTCTATCATTTTGTCTTATCTTTGATTTTTTGAGACATTCACATCTCTATCAATCTTTTCAATTATAATCTGGTGCAATCCGCAGCGTAAATATTCTTCATGAACTCTTTGTCGATACAATCTTCATATTTCACGTCGCCACCCAAAAAATCAGGTACGTTTTCCTTCCCAATGAGTCGGTAAAAGCCAGAGAAATCTTCTCCGTGAATGTGAACCCTTCTCCTCATTTTCTTCTTGAGTAGGTACTTGAAGGCTTGGTAAGCAGAAGCAGCAATATAGGGAGCAGGACTGGAAAAATTTCAAAATACAGATATATAGTAAAATATGCTTGCATACATAAAATACGATGAAATGACAATAGCAAACGCCAAAAAGACAATGGCATGTACACGATTTATTACAGGAGACTATAAAAAGGAGACTTACATGAGGTGGAACCCTTTCAGTTTTACAGCAAACCCACCCTATAAAGTCACAAATTTATGTTAATTAGCTTTTTATTTTAAATATAATATATAAGTAGATCTGTAAAAATAATTGTAGGTATGAAATTATATCCTTAAATACAAATAAATCTTAAATTACTTGAAAAAACGAAACTATCCTGGTAGTCTCCCCGTAGGTAAAATACGAAATAAGGTGAGCCAAACGTGTAAACGAAACTTCCGAATTATCAAATACGACAACAATTCCGTTGAATTGGGTTTCGGGAGATTTAAGGAGTTCGTCAACTACGTAAAGTAGAAGTCTGCAGACCATGTCCATTGGATTTTTTTCAGGATTCCATAATTCTACAGCCAAAATAGAATTTGGTTTTGTAAAAAATCAACACTAATGCTTTGTATATCGATCAGTTTTCAAATGTTCAATTTTTAAGCGCCTATAATGGAAAAACAAGCTACTAAATGAACAAAATGTGTTGTTTTCAGAGAAGACATTAATAATCCCTTTAAAATTTAAAACATAACATTGAACGGAGAAAAATTCGGCAAAAAATTGTGTTGCTTCTGAAAAAATATAGTCATAATGTATATGTTTGTAGATATATGAGTTATGTAAGTATTTTTTGCAATTACGTATGTAAATGACAGTATTACATAATTATTGCTTGTGTTAAACCTGGTTGATTTCAAGAATTATTACAAATATATTAAAAAATGTGCTCACTTGATCTGAAAATAATTACTCGTCTTCCGTACAAATCCTTCTGTTTCAAAACAATAAGATGTCCAGTTTCAAGAGAACTACAGCATTCATAAAAGGGCATGCTGAGCATTTCAGCATATTTGCTTTTCACTTCTTCACAACGACAAGCCAATTCTACTGCTCTGCCTATGTTAAATGATTTGACCCGAAGGAAACGAAGAAGTGTATCGTCATCCTCCATGGAAATCATCTTGTTATTGTTGTCATCTATATAAAATATGTGTGTAAAAATAAATGTTCAAGATTTTCTTCTTGAAAAGTAAATTAATATTTTAATAATAATATTTAATATTTAATATTAATTGTCCGCCAATTTATTTTGCAAAAATTTTAAAAATACCTTTAAGAGCTTCCCGAAATTGCTTCAAACTGTCTTCAATATCAATATCCGTCGCGTCATCTTCACTGTCAATCTGTTCGTCTATAATCGGATCTGAATTTCCATACACTTTTCCTTTGAAGAAGGAAATCATTTTGAAATGCTAAATTCAAACGTCAAACACAAATATGTTACTTGCAAATTAAACTAAAGTTAAACGCCCTCGTTCCTCGCTAAACCATAAACTGTAAAGTGAATGTGCAAACACGCAAAGTACGGAATCTTAATTAAAAAATGAAGGACCTCCCTGCAGTAATAAATTTTATTCACAGAAATGCGCACAAAAAATGTAAAGCCAAGTCTAGTAATATAAAGGGACAAATGACCCTGTCGTGGTCGTATCGTGTGGCATTGGCAATGACTCTGAAAACTGCAAGGCAAGAGAATCTGCTGATTGTAACAAACAATACTATTATATTTTATGGAGTCTTGCAGGGTGCTCAGATTTGTGACGTAACTATATCAGCACATAGCTTTGCGAATATTACTAATATTATTAGTAAGTTTTATGTTTAATAGACTATTGTTATGATAATTTGTATAACCATTAAAGTATATTACTATATGCATAAATTCTACCGTAATAAAACTCTTAAATTGCAAATAGGTAGGTAGGTTAAATTGCAAGTACAGTCCATTTTCTCGTACAATAATTAAATGTATATAGAAATTTCGCTATATGGGCGAAAGTTGGTGTGTTTATTTGGCTTTACATTAGTACACAGACTTTGACTATATATGTTAGGCGAAAATGGATGAAAGATGATAGGAATTCTCGCAATGGAAAAGATATAGCTATATGGAACAGATTTTCACACATTTTTTAGTGAGTAAATGGAATAATCGACCTACTGAACGACAATTTCTTCTAGCCTGTGAATACTAGATACGATAGCCTTAATAATTATTGAAAAATCAATAGGAATGTGTATAAGGACTATAATAAAGATGCACAAAATTGTCGAACAATATATATCTAACTGAAGCTACATTCTCATCTTAATTATTTAACACTTTTGTGATCTTTATTGTGTATTGAACTGTTTTATTGACTTTTAAGCCATCTAACATTGGGTATAAGGAGTTCCCCCCTATGTGGAAGGAGTTTGCCCCCCAAGATTCCTTATACGCGGAAAGCACAGTCACTTTTAGCGTGACGTTTATAAGATCCTTTCAATAAAACTTTTATTCTCTTATTTATTGGTTCATAAAATATTTAACAACTCTAACAAGGAACATAATTCAATTAAATGCACTTACATTCTACGAACTTCGATCGAATTAAAGTCTAGCCTAAGTCTAGATTATTCGTTTCTATTTTATGTGCTATTTTAGAGGAGAATAATGTACGGCAACTCTGGTAAGTGCAAACACGTACAGAGATTGAAAGTAAATGTGTAATATAAACATTAAATAGGCGAATTGGCATTTTATAATGTACTACTTACATATTTAGCATATAATAATATTACACGAGTCAAAAACATCCTTAAAATGTACATTATCAAGTCATCAGCTAGGAAATCTTGTGAATATGTATACATACTTCATAGCGTACAAGATAGCGGTTTAAACTACGAGAAGTACCTTAAATACCGCCTGGGTACCTAAATACTACCTATAGGTAAATTTATTACGAAATATCACAAATATTACGTATTACTTATTCCATTATAAAAAATATTATTATGTATGTAAAAGAATAGTAGTCCGCAACAGCAAGAATTCCTACAAAACATATTTTTATAATTAGAATTAGAAGTCGATAGGTTGCTGTTGCTTGCTATCTTTAAAGAAATCAGATTAATAGTCTTCAAGTCTGGGAGAAAAGGTAAAACCACTCACATTGCGTTGCTCTAATAATAATTTTTTCTGTCTACCTAATTATTTTACCTTATTCATTAATTCTGAATGGAAAATACTGGACTAACTGGATATTACCTGAGGGAACCAAATCATCTGCAAAAAGCCTATTACATAATTATATATAAAAAACATCTGTCTACGTAATTCATGTTATTTTTAGTTATTCATTATCAGAAAATTGCAGAAATTCTAAAGATTTACTAACCATAGCCTTAGCCTGGTTTTTCTGCCATATATGGGAATAATGTGTGGACGGGTTGAAAGGTGAGTAAAATAGTTCGATCCTAAACCAGAGATGAATGTTTTATATTGATCCACAATTTTGTATACCTTTTTAATAGTCCTTAGACACTTTCCTATTAACTATTCAATAATATTTAAGGAACATTCAGACTAGGCCAAAATTTTATAAATTGTTCTTAAATAGGTGGAAAATTCCCTATAAACGTTTCTCAAAGTAAACATTTCTGAAAAATCTGTTCAATATAGCGATTATTTCCTTTTACGAGAATTCCTTATATCCATTTTTGGTTTAGGTTTACTATTCATTACATAGAAGATGTTTTTTCATGTAGAGCAAACATACGCACTAAAATTCGCTCTATATAATTGTTTGTGATTATTATTTTGTCTACCTGTACTATGCGTGAGTGCGTGATGTCCTTAAAGTGTTGAACTTATCCTCTACTAGAGACAATGCGTTGCCTTTAATTTATTAGGTAGCTTACCTTCACATGACATCGCGAAAAAACAACAACCGTAAAGGCGACTACAGTAGATGGATACATGGGGATAGCCAGATCTACTACTTATAATGTACGACATGATATTCAATAGTTAAACACATGTTATGTTGCACATCCTCTCCACGTGCTGAAATTAGTTTGGCTATCACCACACTACTCAAGGCGTCATTTTTTTCAATTACTTAAATGTTTACCTACAAGGCATAATATAAATAATAAATAATAAACCATTTTAACGGATACAAATCGGAATGTAAATAATTTCACATTTTATTTACGAATAAAAAAGTTTCCCCAATACCTGCACTTATTACAAATATTAACAAGTTATTTAGTAATAGTGTGAAAGAATCCCTATGAAATACCAATACATACCGTTCATTAACTATATATATTTTGCAAGCATCGGAAATTAAATAATATACTAAATATTACATATCTATTAACTTATGTTTACTACATAATACGAATTCAATGCACTGACATAAAATATAACCCAAACGTAAAACCAAACAATAAAAATCTTTAATTAGATTAACTTACAAATATTTTTATATTATTTATACTATTCTACTTGATCTATCATCTATTTCTACTTTTCCCACTTTGACTTTCTTCAATCAACGGATCTTCTTGTCTCTTACGTGTTTGGGAATGTCCACTTGCTCTATTCCAAGATTGTTCTGTACCGTCTGCAAATACCATGTAAAATACTGCATCGAAAACATAAATAGCAGCAGCGATAACGAAAACGTACTGCCAGTTTTGAAGGGAAGGCTGGAAATTAAAAAATCAAAAAATTAAATACAGCACGTCAAAATCCAGGAAATTATTTGTAATACACAATACAGTGTGCTAATTCAATTTATAAACAGCCATTTACGTGCATAAAATAATTATCTCAGTTTATAAATGTACTAAAAAGTGGAAAATTTTAAAATCTACAAATAGCAACACTTACATTTTGGTTTATTAAAACTCCAGCAATATAGGGAGACAAGAACCCGCTGATATTGGCAAATGTGTTTGTGATTCCGAATAAAATTCCAGCATGATTAGGGGAAATGTCAACATGGTTCACAATATATCCTCCATAAACAGCCCCTTCTATCCCAACAGCTACTGTCAGTAAAGCAACGGTAGTTGTACTATCACAGCCGGAATATGAAGCTCCTATAAGAGCTATGGCAGATCCGAGGTGTCCTATTTAATTTAGTTTTGAAATTAAGTAAATGAACATCATAAGACACAAAAAAACGAAATTTTAATGATTTGATAATTAACTTTTTTACCAATTGAATTGAATATTTTGCGGACGGTAGCGATACGTAAATACTTTCGCGAAATAATAAAGTCTGCAACTTGAGAAAGTGAGATTGAAGCAATCCACATAATCATATGAGGCATCGCGGATACCCAGCTGTTCTGTTAAGTTACAAAAACAAAATTCATTAACTTCTTGTTACTTGTTGTTTATTAGCAAACTTATCATTATTAATTATTGATAATTACTATTTCAGTATTAAGTATCGGTGTCGTACCTTTTTAATGTCGAAGTGTAATACGGAATTTAAATAAGTAGGCATTTCTGTCAGCAACTGTATGAAAAAATTAATTAAATTTAAATTATATTAATTTTTATCGAAGAATCAACGTGGATTAAAGTATATAATTAAAATTACCGTATATAATCCCCAGGCATGCCCAAAATTAGCAATCATGATTGCATACACTGGCATTGATGTAAAAATGCTTCTCCAGGGTGTAGGAACTTTTGTCTAATAATACACATAAGTACATGAATTCACAGTTTATCATAATGAACATCAATTACTCTTTAATATGTCAATTACCTTGGAAGTCTGGTCACCCAAGGCCTTATCTATGTAAGTTAACTCATCCATACAAATTCTTGGATGCTGCACTGGAGTATCGAACATTAAGAAACACCAGAAAATGAACCAAACAATTGTTAATGATCCAGTCGCGTAAAATAACGAAGGCCATCCGCCAAGTACCCCCCAATCAATTAAGTAGCCTCCCATCACAAGAGTTGCGGCTGTTCCAAACTGTGCTCCTGTAGAAATATAAGAAAATAGATTTTTTCTTAATTAATTTAAAAAATACAATGCAAAAGTTGTGATTGGTTCAAAATATATGTCCAAACGTACATACCTGCATAAATAATGCTGCCTAACTTGCTTCGTTCATCTGGAGGTGCCCAGCTAGCCAATATTGTGTGCATTGCAGGAAAGCCAACTCCCTTAAAATTAAAAATTGTACATTTTAAATTCTTAACTTTAAAAAAATCCAGATCACTTTATTTTTGAGAAAAGTAAAATCATTAAATGTAACTTATACCTCTCCAAGTCCTTGGACAACCCGAACAAATATCAGTAGAGCTTTATGAGTCCTTGCCTGTGTTTTTAATTAGTAGTATTAAATATATAATGTATTATTATTTATTATATTTGGGATTACGCTACGGAATTACGAAACTAAATTATAAATGGTACTCGTAAATTGTAAGTCAAAGGATTTACCGCCCATGGTGTAAGTAGAGTAAAAATTCCGGTGATTAAAAGTCCTATTCCTAAAGGCCACTTTCCTCCAAATCTGTGAGCTAACATGCCTCCAGGAAGCTGCATAGCAATATATCCCCAAAAGAAGGCTCCCAGAATGAAACCTTGCTCTGCTTCATCCCTGGAATGGAAATAAAAATGGTTTTATGTATTTTACTTTATTTCAAATCCTTTCCTTGAAATATATTTTTTTGAATTTTCTCCACACAATGATAAAATAGTGTTAAGTACCAATTAAATTCGCCTTGAGCGGACAAAGAATTTTGTTTAAGATGGGGAACGATTGATCCATTGACAAAAGAACCATTCGCTGGTGGTTGCAAATGTGGACAAGCATCTATGATACTATGATTTCCAATTTCTTCCTCAAATTCATTTAAATGCTGTACTCCGTGTCCAGTTCTATTTACCATTGCAACAATGGCTAGTGACAAATTGAATCTCATAGCATACGACATGGCGAAGGCCCAGAAGCCCATAAATGCCAAAGTGTGTCTTGCTCCCCATCCTGGGAAATGATTTTCGAATATTAAAATTAAAACACGTTGTAGATCATTTAAATCTTAGTATAAAGAGGAAAATATTCAATTTCGTATGTAAATTCAGAAATGTAAATAAAAAATATAAATCAATGGAATAAATACATTTAAAAAAAATAACTAAAAATGTAAGTGTAAACGATTACTTACCCGTTGGTCTCTTTAAGGGAACTTTCCCCGATTCCAATTTCTCAGCTTCCATATTTATGCGGACAAAATGACACTCTGACAGTAAACTTCAATCTGGAGGTTAATAAACAAAATCTTGGCCTTTATACATTTTAGTTCTCAAACTTAAGATTAAACTGGTACATACTACATTTTTAAAGGTTTGATCAAAATGAAAGAAATCAAATGAGGGCATTCATTTTCTTCTCACTACAAACTAAAGCAGTGTCGATGTAGATGCGTAAAATTATACACATTGTAATCCTTGTATACAAAGAAGACGAGTCAAAGTCCAGTCATTTATCCAGTTTTATCTGTCCAGTTCAGGTTATCAGATGAAATGACAATATTTTGATTCTAAATACTTTGTCTGTCTGCTACGTAGTTTTCTGTGATAGTTGATGCAACTATAACTAAAAAATACGTCTACTTTTGGATTAAATGATTTAACATTATACCTTATCAGTACAAAATGTCACGCTGGCTAAGGGTGACTATAAGGTTGACAACTTTTAAAAAGCTTCGAATTCAAAGTTAAAAAAATCTCACTAAATATTATTTTTAATTATTTAAAAAGCAATTAAATAGTTTTGACATTCATTCACACCTTAGATTATGTTATGAACTATTTCTGTAGAAAGGAAGCAAAATGCACGGTTCATAGCATCAGGTTCCTTAGTCTCTTATATAATATTCTAATACCCATGCATACCCGCCCTTAACAATTATTTCTTTCACATAAGAAGCTGTGTTGTCAAATGTGATTATACAGAATACAGATCTAAACTTCTCATCGGACATATTTTTTCAGAAAGATAACGGAAATGCATGTGACACAAAAACTTTTTTAATATAATACAGATATGAGTAAAACTTAAAATAGATATCCATTTAGGATTTTAATAAATAAGTCGGTTAACGGTTGAGCCATAATAATCCACTAAAAAGAAATGAACGGCTTAATTTAATAGTAAGACACATTAATTATAGTGTACTGATACTGTATTATAAGTGCTGCTGATTAGATTACGGAGTTTACCCTTGAGTCTGTTCTGGAGTTCAAAAAATGTCTTTAGCACTTTAATTGAAACAATGCACTCTTCATCAACTTGATGTACAACTTGATATTGACATGCGACTTGCTAAGTAGACCGAATTTTGTGATATCGTAAATATATGAATAAATTACAGAGTCTAGCCTTGAATAAAAGATGTTAAAGCTTAGAGTTGACATCATTAACACATTGAATACATTCAACTCGTAAAAAAGTTGACAAAGGCAGGTTTGTTTATGGTTATGCTAATATTTGTATAAAGTTTCAGTTATATATACATACGTACATACGTACTGACTATATACGTACTGACCATACTGTCAATGAATCATTCATATTATTACACATAAACAGAATAACATGAGCTGCCAGAGTACCAACTGTTTAATTATGCATATATTATTACAAGTTGATATATAAAGCGTTTATAATCAATCAATCTACATTTATATAGTTATTCAAACTTTTGCGAATACCTAAATAGAAATAATTAGTAAGGAGAGAATGGCTTCTGTGCATGAAAACATTTAGCATATTCGCAGCTTGAAATAGTGTCAATTGTCAAATGTCACTGTCCATTATTTTATAAGGGCAGACACATTATTTATTATTGTGCTTCCCATATATTTAGGTGTTTGGGCTCATTAATATTTGTACTATACATACTATGAAAATTGCACGCGTGCATAGTTTGTGTCTGATTAGCCCTACATTCTAAGCCAAAGTCAGTATTTGCGGTCAATCGGTCCAGGTCAAATTAATTACAATACGATTATGGTCTAAGCCGAAGTAAAATTTGTCCAAGCCACAGTATTTAATATTCCATGAAAAAATCTTTTACTTTGGCAATTGAACGAACTTGTTTTGGACCAATTAATTTAATCGAACATTTTTCTAGCGGACTTATTTTATGCAATCCATAAACATAAAGTGTGAATGTAGCGATATTTTACCAGTAAGTTCAATGGTCAGTGACCACTGGCCAGTGGTCCATAGGATTGTGTAATATTTACAGATCCATCCATCAAAACAATAATATTAATGGTGATTACACTTGCCTTGCATTTTCCATTAGCCATGATTATATTAAAAGTAAGTAGTTTATGTTTGAGCACGTACAGAATTCCGATCAAAAATGAGATTAACTTGAAAAGTCAATTTCATATTATATATCAAGCATTAAAATTGTAAGAAAAAATATCCATTACATTACCTTAAAGCTGTATACCAGTTAAGAAAGAAGAGTATAAAATGTTTGGTTGATTCTATTTATTGTATATTTTAGTGGCAAAGCCAGGCAGACGCTAATACTATTGACTATTGAGTAATTATGCAATGACCGGCCAATTACTGATGTGATATGAGATTTAACACTAAAATTACACTTGCGTCAATTGCATATAAATGTTAACGTTCTCCATGCGACGACTTTATAAAGTGTCTTTTTATCTTTTATAAACATTTATCAATCTCACTAAATATAAGTAAATACAGAAAACTCTTTGACTAATCATTTTTTTCTTTTTCTCAATGTTTAAATCGGTTGTTTATGGGGTCAAAACCTTGTAAATTAAAAGTCAAAATCCAACTGTTGGCTTTTAATTTTCAAAATATAATCTGGAGAAAGCTTATGCGCTTAAATGAATTATGCCCTAGAATTCATAACTCACCTTGTATAAATATATTTTTATATTTTTACCTGATTTAATGACCAAAATTGTCGAAAACTTTAAAACCAACTAATAACGGCAACACAAAATTAATCTTAAATTAAAAATAGCAGAAACAGTATTTAAAATTCAAATAATTGGAATATTGCAATATTTATTTAACTAAATACTAACTTTAGTATACAGGCTAAAATATTTAAAATATTTTGTCCAGCCGTTGTTAAGCAGGGATAGCTTGTAATGTTCTTTGCAGTACACGTACGCAGCAGACTGAATAGTTATCAGCTCTTGTCGCACGTCCAAACTCCTAATGTAAAAGCTAAACCTCAAGACACATAAATATTTAGCATAAATAAATAATGCATTATGATAATAGCACAGAAAAGATAAGAATCCACTTTTTGACAATGAAAATAATTAGCATAACTTGCATTCAGTAAAACGCGAAACAGGTTTGTTCAACAAATAAGACGTGTATTTGCATGCACATGGAACCTGACTTTTAATTCCAAAATCACACATTTGACCTTTACATACTATATACTGCAGGCACATATCATTTATATTTCAAGCGCAAAATAAAATTGTAAATAGAATTATTAAAAATAATTGCGTTTTGTGCTTAGACGTCAATATATATACAAGCACTGATTTACCTGGGTAAACTAGTAGATACATTTACGAGATAAACCTGGTAATTAATTTGATTAATAAATGAAGGGAGGTCATATTTGTATAATTACATTTATTTGCATTGGCAAAATAAAACCCGGAACAATAATGATGCTTCATTTAATAATCCAACGATAGGCAATTTGCTTGGAATTTCAACATGCACGTTGGTTGTATTAATTAAACTAACTAAGATAAGGACTAAATATTATATTATTTTCCTTGTATAATCTATAAAATATCATTATTATGAATTATAATTGACAAATAGCATAAATGCATGTAAATAGTATTTTGTATTATTACAGGGATGCACGTGTATTGTATTTTAGTAGTAATCTAAGAACTTAACCGACTTGACATGCAATGCAGTTTTGGATGACTTTGACTACAATCATATAACACAATAAACCGTACAAACGGATGTCTCTATGTGTCGTCGTAATCAAAAAATAATTAAATGTTTCTTTCTAATCTAAACTGCCGGTTTTGTTGATGAAAATAGTATTTTTGTTCAGTATTTCCCTAAAAAATGAAAACAATGAAGATATTATTCAAGACTAACAATAACAGACGAGAAATAAATTTTTAGTCAAACACTTCATATATTTATGAAACACTGCACATACTGGGAGATATGAACCAAGCACCTATCCAACCTTATTTTACATCTTCCAATCCAAGTTTTAGCTCCAAGGTTTTTTCGTTCTTCTATTCTGTCAACTGTACTTCTTAAATCTTGGAGACAAAAGACGGCTGAAGATATTGTTCGAATTTCTTGTGTGATTTTAGGTAAGAATATTCAAATTACTGTTAAATTATAACTGAAAGCATTTCCCAGTTGATTTTATTATTGTTGATTGTCTATCATCTGTTATGTTAATGGTCAGTTGTGATGACTTGTAAACTAACTTAATTTTTCAAATTATTGTTTGTGTTTGTACAAATTCAAATTGTAGTGACGAAGGAAAAGAAATAAAATTGTCAACATGTTGCCAACTAATTCAACATTTTCTCATGCCCATAACGATGCCACCAAGACTCAATGTGCAATATGCGTCACCGAAATTGGGAATCAGTCATCAAATAATTCTCGACAAATGTACAAATTGTGTACCAAATATTTGCATTCAGGAATTGCAAAAGAATTCCCTGATGATTGTGAATTGGGAAGAACATCTTCTGACAAGGACCAAATACCATTATGTGGAAAATGCTTGGGATCAGCTAAGGAATTAGAGGAAGTGACACAAACACTAGCTTCGTTACGCAAATGTGTATCCGATATGGTCCTCATCTTTTCTTTAGATATTCTACATCGACGAGGAAAAAACACACTAAATCAGGAATCCGGAACGAAATTAATTCAATTGGATGTTTCAAAATTGCCTGACAATGACTCTTGGAGCTCCACAATGTTCACAACAGCTACTGACGAAATAGTTTCAACGGAAATACAAGAAAACATTGATCGTGGAAGATGTATGGGGGACAAAGGTAATGAAAATCTAGATGCTTTGCTTTCACACAATACAATGAAATAAAAGTCTCAGGACCTGATACTGACAACGGGATAACTAATAATTCTGTAGGTGACAATGTCGAAACGGGAGCACATGATGAAGTGATCTTTGAAGATGTGGACATTGAACTGATGATTGCAGGTGACCAGGTGTCAGGAAGCATTGAAGTCCCTTTGAGAAATGTTCCATGTTCTAGTGCTGCTTGTATTCTGCCATCAGTAGCAGTACAAGAAAATGCGACTGAGACCTTTACGACTGAAATCGGGGTCCCAGTGGATATTTCCGAATTAGACTCAATCGGGAGCGTTATTAAAAGAACGACAACTCTGGAAAATAATCTCAATGCCAATGCAGCAAGTGATTCATACGATTTTGAGATTGCAGCTGCAGATTTTGTCCGTGGGGAAAGTACTGTTTTGACGGCCAATAGTGATCAACGACAAATTACTACTGCTGAAAAGAATGACAACAATGTGCAGAATAGGATTTCTATGCCAATTGTGAAACTGCAGCGTAAGGACTGCCATAAATAAACCAATAATGAATTATTAAGAAACTTAGATTTGGGGCATTGATTTCCATTATTAGCATTACTAAATTACTTTATACTAATGCTAAGTACGATAAAGAATAGCAGATGTTCTTAAATATTTTTCAATTCTTTTGTGATTTTTCTCAAAAATTACGAATATATTGATAATTATTTTATTTTTAGGATTACGCTTCCAATGGAAATCCAATCCTAATGGACAGGGTATCGTCGTTGTTAACGATGGACGAAAATCAAACACTATTCCAAAATTCGAGCTTATCTTGAAAAGGGAGCCAGAAGTATCAACTGACAATATTCCTGAAGTGTTACACAAGTGAGTTAAATAATTTTATTGATATATTTAAATGTTTACCATGATTGACGATTCTAAAACCTATCAATCTAGTTTACCGACACATCGACATTAATTCTTGATAGAGTTTTTATGTCATTGTTAATGGTTCACAATAGTACCAGTAAAATCGTAATGACTAACTAGTTTTGTTTTCTTTAGAGTACAAAATATATCTGTACCCTCAACGTCAACATCAACCTCAGTATTGTCTCTTCCAATGTTATCAACAAACTCAAAGGCCGGCCATAATTCTGTTGCACGTCTAATTCCAAAGAGAAAGACAACATTAAAGAAGAATGTAGAATTAGTAGGTGGCTCGGACCAAAAGGATTCTTATCAAAATCAGAAGTCCAGTGCAAAACATTCTGAAGATTCAGACAGAAGAAATTCAAAGAAAGGAGGTTTCCCCTGCACCGTGTGCAAGAAGATATTCCTGCAAATGTCGCATTTGTTGCTACATAGGAGACATCACCAAAAAACAAGATCTTACAAATGCTCCCTTTGTCTCCAACGGTTTCCTAAGAAGAATAAATTGAAAATACATCAACGTGTGAAGCATGGTGGTAAAATTGACAAATGCTTGTTTTGTGATAAAGAGTTTGCAAATTCTAGGGACCTAAATATTCATCGGAGAACACATACAGGGGAAAAGCCATTCAAATGTACACTCTGTGAAAAATCTTATTCATCCAATGGGGTCTTGGCCAATCATATGCGACTTCATACTGACGAGAAGCCGTACAAATGTACATTTTGCGATAAGGAGTTTGTCTATAGCAATACCTTAAATGTTCATCGTAGAACCCACACGGGGGAAAAACCCTATAAGTGCCCATTTTGTAAAATGGCATTTTCACATGGATCGAGCTTGAATAGACATACTCGAATTCATACCGGCGAGAAACCATTCAAATGCGATAAATGTGACTTTTCGTGTGCACATGCTAATACACTGATCTCACATAAAATCCGCAGACATTCCAACAATCGCAGTCTAAAATGTCGAGATTGTCAGAAAACCTTCAAGATGCGTGGTGACATTAGGCAACACTATAAACAGGCCCATGCCAATATTGAATTTACTGATAAGTGTATTCTTCCTAATAACTAGTAGTGGGAGATCCGGGAGATGTATTTTGTATTTTCTTAAACGTAAACTGATTAAGTATGTAAATTAATGCAAGAGTAAAATTAAATTGTCATTCTTGTCATAGGTCATGATTATGATGTTTTAAAACTTTGAGTTGTCTTTCATTCGACATGTATCTAAGTTATTATGTTACACACTTTAGTATTTTAAAAGAACATTGATACTTTGATACCTAGGAAAGGAAACATGTTGTAAATTGTTATTGAAACATGTGTACAAAATTTCTACAGAAAGGATACCAGCCAGTGCATGCAGTTTTGTGCGGAAAAGATAAATGCCATTATGTAGTACTTATAGTATCTTTTACGTAGAAGACTTTTTCCTCATTGTGAGAAAAAAATGGGATTATAAATATAGTAATGTGTGTAATATTTGTAATAGCGTGTGTGTCTTTGCATTGTATATAGTTTCAGCATAAATCATCAAAAGTATACTTTTAGATTCTGTGCTTTAAATTCTATCGGAACTTTTCTAATATTACTTCTAATAAGTATTACAATGCTAAGAGTTTTACATTATATTTTTATTATTTTTTTAACTATTATAAGTTCTTTGCAGTCAGCAATAATGAAATGATAATGTATCTCTGGCGATACTACGTACCATCATTATATTTCTTATACTGAGAATATCACTATCTTCTGCATGCTACCACAATTAAAATTATTTTTATACAAGTTACCTGAGCTAAATTATCCATCATTGGTATAAAAGGTTTAATCAAAGCCAAAGCCAACCGAGGGTAAGATCGATTTGCTCAAACTGAAGTGCCTTGTGTCATTAGTCAAGATAATATAGGACTAATCAATTATAGAGATAAAAATGACCATAATGTCAGGAGATATCATCTAGGCTATGTATTTTTATCTTTCCACGGGCCAGTTAATAAAGAGTATGGACATTTGCTATTCCAAGTCACACTTAATTTCATTTGCGCACATTTAGCCCACTAAAAGGTTGATTGAGAAGTAAAAATGTATATTTTGAAACTCTCCTTGGTTTTCATAGGTTGCATTTACCTAAGCGACTCTTTGTCAGTTGACGACGTTTTGAACTATGCTGTAAGGCAGTACAGTCTGGTGGCAGAAGACCTAAAAGAGGAAGATGACCAATTTATCAGTACAGGAAATCCACTGAATACAAAATGGGACAAAAGTACGTACAGTATGGGTTGGACAGTCGGATTCTACGGAGGTACTCTATGGAAACTTTACCAACTGACACAAGATGAATTCTGGAAGACTCAAGCCCTGAGAAAACAAGAAACTGTCAAACATAGGCAGTTTGACACTAACACTCATGATGTTGGTTTCGTCATCATGTCTACTTTTGGAAAAGGACTGGAGATAACTGGAAATACGAGCTATGTGCCAATTATTGTTCAAACTGCGGATTCCTTGTGTACCCGTTATCACAGTAAGATGTTTTGGAAATATTTTTACAGTACAAACAATTTTGCAGTCTACTTAATTAAAATTATTTTTATAGATCTGTCCGGAGTATTACGTTCTTGGAACAACGATCCTGGACACGGTGGAGTTGAAGGCGAAGTTAAAGTGATCGCAGATAACATGATGAATTTGGAATTGCTCTTTAAAGCTACGGAATTGTCAGGAAATCAAACCTATCGCAATATTGCAATTTCCCATGCTCAGAAAACATTCGACAATCATTTCAGGGAAGAAGGAACCCAGGGCAATTTTCACGTTGTCGCCTACCACGAAACTGACGGGACTGTCAAAAGAAAATATAATTGGCAAGGGTACGCTGACGATTCTACTTGGGCTCGTGGTCTATCCTGGCTCATCCATGGATTTGCAACTACTTACGAATTCACTCGAGATCCAGTGTCCTTACAAGCTGCGGAAAATGCTGCAATGTATTTCATCCAAAATTTACCCAGCGACTCCGTCCCCTATTATGACTTCGATTCTCCCTACATGGTGGAATACCAACCAAGAGATACTTCTGCAGCAGCCATTGCAGCTCATGGAATTTTAAAATTGTATTTAAGTACACGAAAAATCAGTTACTTTGAAGCAGCAGAGAGAATATTGAATTCCTTGAATTCTCCAGCCTATCGAGCAGATGGAAACGCCCAGTACAGAATTCCAGCCATTTTGGTCAATGGAACTGTTTTCTACAACGAGAGAAATTTCAACACTGCTATCATTTATGGCGATATGTATTTCTTGGAAGCACTTCATTTATATCAAGATATCCAAAATTCAAAAATGTAGATCATGCTATAATATGGTGTCTAAATAAATAAACTTTACAATGAAAGAGCATACCGGTCTATGAAATATATTGTAAACTACTTAAGATAATTATTGGTAAGATATATATGTACAACACACATAATTGCATTACTTATACCATAAATAAACCATTGCAAAGGTATAGCGATTATCATGTACTATTTAATAGCCAAGGTAGTAGGGTAATTGCAATTGTATTCTGTATAGCTTTAGGTATTTACCTATGACATGACCTTTGTTACTCTACCAGTGAGCTAACCTAACCTTACCACCGTTCTGGACAAAGGAACAACAATCCGACAACCTACATCATGCCTACCTTTTTATTGCTGTTGAATGGCGCGGAATTTTTAGAATGAAAAGTATCTTGGAATTTCCTACGACGAAAAAGATATTAAAGCTGACAGTAAAGAAATAAAAATTATAATCTGATTGATCTAAAGTGTAAATATGTAGGTAAATTATTTATTTTATGAATTATTAATATCCTGTGACATTATCATACTATTGGTCGATTAAGTAATTCATTTTCAGTACGAGTTATATTACTTAGTTAGACGGACATGGAGAATTTTACACTACAATCTTGGGAGGATCTTGAAAAATAATTACAAAATTATATCCTGCTTCGGGAAAATTCTGGCTTATGATTACAAAAAATTAAGAAAAAAGATTTGTTAAAGTTGAAAGTGTAAGAAAAGATAAGGTCAAAGGTACGTAATTTATTATTTAATTTTTTAGGTATACATTTATTTAATTGTTTTGGGATGCGTATTAAAAATTGTTTAGCCATTGTAACCATAAATGATAAATAATGAAATGTCGTCATCTAATATTAGTTTTGCTTTGTTCTCTTTTCAGAATTGGCACATTTATGGCAACCCTCCTGAGGAGACTCATTTTACCCGGAAATGACATTTTCCGGCCCGCATTACTCAGATTTTACAACGCGAAAACAGCTGACGCAACATCTGTTCCATCCTCAGTGAGTTTAAGTGACAATTGTGTGAAGAGACTCAAAGAACTCGTATCTTCTGATCCTGGAGGCAGTTTCCTCCGAGTAGCTGTAGAAGGTGGTGGATGTTCCGGATTTCAATATAAATTCGATATGGACAATAAGATGCAGGAAGATGATCGAGTATTCGAGAAAGAGGGGGCAAAGGTCGTGATAGATGAAACGACTTTAGAATACATTAAAGGCTCTACGATAGATTATCATACTGAACTTATTAGAAGTGCTTTCAGAATAGTTAGTAATCCTAAGGCTGAACACGGATGTTCGTGTGGAGCCTCATTTTCAGTCAAAATTGATTAGGTTTCTCTAGACTCTGAAATATTATGTACCTAAATACCTAATCAATAATATATTTATATCAATTGTAAATTGTACATAGACTCGCAAGAATTCGTTTGTAAATAGTGTAGAAATTGATATATAGTTGAGGACAAACATTTTTAGCCTAGTTTGAAATTAGGTCAGATAAAAACTGTTGCAATAATGGAAATAGCTTTTGTGCTGCTGTTACAGCTTAGAACTTTAGAAAACATCCACAAGTTTTAATTTTTGACCTGATTTTGAAATAGCATATTCAAAAGTTATGTGAAATTATTGGTATATTGGAAATATTTAGAAGTTTACTTGCTAAATTAAATTAGAAAACACAGTATAATGTATAATGTAATAAAATGATGTAACGCGGAGATCTTTATTAAAACACAAAGATAATCACAATGTTCGCTTAATATTAAAACGGAAATGTACATTTTTCTTTCAGCCAGACTTATTTTACATGATTATTAAGCTTAGGGTATCGTAATAGTCTTTTAGTAATATTTTATGTCCATCATTGACATTGGCACTTAACTTAAACAATAATCTTACAGATTAACTAACCGTGTAATTGCCATACAATATGACAATTATACAAAATAATTTACGTTTTTGGTTGAAAAATACAAGTAAGTTTAAGATACGAATACGTACGTATTTAACTTATAGTTTTAATTTTACCACAGTCGCTAAACACATTATTTGGCATTTCCCCATTAACTATAGACGGAGGATGTTCCAAAGCGTAGCTTTTGCTTTTGTTCGTGAAGAAGAAAATCCCTTTTTGGGGTCTGAAAATGGACAACAAAACAGGGAGGAGGAACAAAGCATGCCAAGTAGCGAAGACCATGACAAGAGTGACAATTTTTGCAATCGTCTGATAAGAATAGGAAGGAAGTAAAGGAAAAAGTGCCACAGCTAATAACGAACTTATGGCTCCTTGAGTAATCGGGAGGCCCAATGCGTGCATTGCAGACGTCACCCTCTGTTTTGTGGAACCTTCTCCAGCAATATAAGCGTAGGAAACATGTGCGGAGAAATCGACTGAGAATCCAATGCACATTAGTAAACAAATAATAGAAATTATGTCCAAGCTCACTCCCCACAGACTCATAAATCCCAGAACACCGATCTCAATTGAGAAAATTGAAAATAGAACACAAATGCAGCACACAATTGAGGGGATGAGTAAAACGGAGACGACCATTACACAAAGGATGCAATACAGGACCATTTTGATTGCCAAATCCTTCTCGGTCAACATTCTTTCTGTGTACACGAAGGAAGGACTGAAAATCGTCACGTTTAAATCCTTTTCTTCAGCGATGATCTTTTTCAAGTCTGTGAGCAAAACTTTTTCGTCATTGTAGTTCGTCACATTATGAACTTGGAGAATGTAGCGAGAGGCGAGAATTTTAGAAGAATTCAATGCAATGTCAAGTGAGGTAGCAATTTTGTCACTTAGATATTCCTCAGTCAAAACGGTCATAAATTCCTCGTCGGTTGTTACGTTCTTTTCGTTAAAATCTTGGTAATTTTTTAAAAAGCGGGTATAGTCCCGTAGCCAGTTTTCAGAATATTCTGTAGTCACAAAATCTAAAGCGAGGAATTTATCGAGCAGTTTGAATACTCTGTCTTGATCGGATTTTTTAGAATAGTCTAGAGGAGTCGTCACTGCGACCTGAAAGTAGTAAAAACTCATTTTTAATGCCGTTACTTTACAAAAGTATTAAGGATTATATTTGAACAACCTTTAAAATCTTAATTTACCATTTAAAATTAAAGTGAAGCTAATTTTTTAAATAATTAATGAATCTAATGATATTTTTTATTTACCTGTATTCTAAAAGGATATTTTTTGAAATATTGTATCTCCTTTAAGAAATAATCCTGAAGATGGGAATCTTTCCGTACCATCCGTTCAAGTTTCAGTCCCTCCTCAATTTGGGAGATGCCCACGCAGGATAACGCAATATATCCAATAAATGTAACGATAATTGCAGCTTTAACAAAGTTGTTGTTTATGAATGGAGCAAAGTAATCCCTGAAAAATATCATTGCTCCATTCTCTGTAATATTTTTTGGATTGTTAGGATCTTCCTTGTCAATCCCTCCGGTAAAAAAGAGTCGGTAGAACGGTGGAAGGGATTCTACAACACAAAAGTAATTTAAAGGGAAAGAATATTCAAAAGTAGCAAAATAAATTTGACAAATTAATTTACAGAAATATGCAGTAAATATGTTTTTTATATTTAAATTATTTAAATTCTATATTTTGTGTACCTGATTTTGACTTTGGAATCGCAGTTTTCCACCAAAGTAGGGCATGTCTATTTTCTGCCTATAAAATATTACCATTTTACAACTTGTTTTTACAAAGCGCTTAATTATAGATATAAGGATGTATATCGTAGGTAAATATGAATTATTATTCCATTATTAAGTTTTGTAGCTTTACCTCATGGAAGCCGCTTATCGCCAAAAATCTTTAAATTCAAAAAGGAAAATTAGTTAACGCAGATAAATGTTTAGTTTACTTTGTTAAATATTTCAGATTGATGAAAGTATTCTCTAGTAAAATAATTCATAATACATACCCTCCAAAGAACATAATGTGCCACACATATATAAAAATTACTCCTGTTCCAGCGTATAAAGAGAAGAACTGAATAGTAGGTATGGGTGTGAGGTATCTATATTTTTCGATTTCAACATGAAAAATTATATTTAATGTCAGATGAATATTCATTAGTTTCAAAATCATAAGTAAACGTAAAATATTTGCACATACCCAATGTAAAATGAGAGCATGTCCGTCAAAGTTGTGATTGTGATGGACTAAAAGAGATAAAAATGGACTAATTAATAAAGATTCATAAAAGTCAATTAGATTTATGCATATTTATAAGATACTATATCATCCTTTTTATCTTTACGTACTTAATATTGTTAACATACTATAAATGATGTCTTTATTTAATTTTTGATGTATATTATTTTTACATTAAGGAATTACTTAACAAATTTTTTAACCATTTTTCTTAATTAAAAAATGGAATTAAATTGAAGTACATCGTACAATATTGTGTGATGAAGGAAATGTCTGAATGTCAGATCGTCTGCACTACTATTAGCTACATTTTTTCTCATTAGTTGTTTAACTACGCATTCTTTTTCTTATTAATGAAGTATTTAATGAATTGTTAACTTACAAATTGATAAAAAACGAGAATTAATTAAATGTAATGTGATAGTGCGAAACGGTTTAGACTTTAGAGTCTTTGCAATTGCATTTTTTCTCATTATAGTTTCAGCAAAACAATTAAAAATGCGTAAATACTGCTATTAAATCATCAATAGTCTTAGCATGTCTCATTGTGTCGCACTTTTAAGCTATAAAACTGTAATTTTTCATAGAAATGTGTACAGAAAGTGTCCAATTAACAATTAATAAGGTTAATTAGGTAAAGAAAACATTGTAAGCTAACCACAGCAGATTCTGAGTAGCATTCCGCCAATCGGCGGGGTACTGTATCCTCTGGAGATGTTTGCCTCCAGGCAGCCAGCATCACAAACATATCGTCAATTCCAATTCCTGGATAATTAATTAAATTTTTATTTGGAATGGTTCAGACTTTAAACCGGAAATTTTATATAATAGTAGAAATATTCTACTTCGTAGCGCAATGCAATTTAAAAGCTTTATTATCATTACGAGTCCTTGTTGTGACATTTTACTAGCTCATTAGTGACTTAATAGATTGTAATACTATGGGAAACCCAATAGGAAGAATTCGAAGAATATATTTTACTTTTTTAAGTGTGATGTGAAAATAATCGCAGAGCGCACAAAGCAAGGTAACTAGCAACTGCGTTATGCATATTATGCCTGTGGGATGTCATGTACTATGCTTAACAAAACAAACAACAAGTACTCCTATCTGTACCTAACTAAATTAGATTTATAGTTTAATTGAGATTGACAGTATGATAAAGATGGATATTTTTAAACAAACCTAGGAGGATGAATGGTACACACATTACAAGTCCACAAAACGGAATATCCAGATAGCACATCAGTCCACATGCTGAAATTGCTCCTAAGCCTGACGAAAGCATTCCCACGAAGCCGAGCCAAGGCTGTACATACAAGTAAGGCACAAAGATATTAAATTTGATGAATTAATTAGCGCACTTGCTAATAATTTACGTAGTAATTAGAGAGCACAACGGAAAGATGATTTAAGTTCTTATTTTTGGCAAAAATAATAATAAATATGTTGGTTTTGGTGCAATAAATTATTTTTTTTCCTTTTATCGAATTACTTACTAATTGGAAAAACAAGAAACTTTAAAATTATGTAGAATAAGATTTTGATTATTTCTTTATTAAGAGAATCTGTGTATTTGTCAGCGGCATATAATTACCTTCTGGCTCTGGCAACAGATACTGAAGCAAAATGCAAAGTTTTATAATTGTTTTATAATTTCTGTACTGTACGCAGAAATACAATTTAGTTAAAGGATAATTTTAGCTATACAATAATTCAGGCAACAAAAAAATCCCTTTAGTATATAATTGAAGTCAAAATAAAGAAAACATTCCTCTTATCCCCGTAGTCTATATTTAGCTGGATGCCTACAAGGACTGAAGTTGAATGAGTAAATTTTTATTATTTAGTGTGTTATCGTTAGTCAAATTAATTTACTAAAAATATTTTAAGCCGGAGAATTTTGGATTGAACTTTCTGATTAAATAGGCGTAGAAAGTCGCCCTTAAACTAACACATTTTTAAATAATCTGTTAAGAACTTCGGAATTATTATTTAATTTCCTACGTTTTTTTTTGTCTACGCTGCGAAATGCAGATTTACAGATATTCCATTTTTGTTACATTTGCAAATGCATTTGGCTTCATTGGTGCGTTTGCCTGATTGTAATACCTGCCGCTGACATTTGAGTGCCTCCGGCAAGAGAATGTAGGTTTATAATAATTGTTAATGGTACCTTAGATTTAACCCAGTCAACCATCATTGACGTTGAAATTGTAAAGATGCTTCCCAGCAATACCATGAAGATGAGAGGTTCAAACACAGTGAAGAAGTTATGGTCTATTTCCTGTTCCATGTGCTTTAGAGTAATATAATACACGTTTATTCCTTTCCAGCTATTTCTCATGCTTTCGAGTTTTTCTTTCAAAGCCTGTTCCCATTTTTCACCTCTGGAATAAAAATTCTTATTGTTATTTAACCACGCAAATGCAAATATTTGTTTTAGTTTTTACATTTTTTCAACGACTCGTGACAAATGTAAATTATTTTTTGCCAAAGCCCATAAAACCAAACCAACTGACCTCAAATCTTCATAATCATTGTTGACAGCTAGGAAGAAGTTTAGAGAAATGGCTTCAATACTTTTTACACTTAAAGAATCATTGCTCAAAGCAATTCCTCCAAAAAACAGAGGAAGGGGATGAACTCTATAAGTCTTCAAATTGAAGGCCACAGGGTAGCTCAGCCGGAAGCTCCCGTTTTCAATTTGGGGAATGAGATCTCCGATATCCAGGTGATTGTTCGAAAAACAGTCATCGTGCCACTTCCCACATAAATTGCTGTAGTTGTAATTCTTTCCTTCGTAAGCAATATTAATTCCTCGGACCATTTCGTCCACTTTCGCGATACTTTCCCATATTTCGGAATTTAGGATGTTCCCTTCGTCTTTTGCGGTGACTACTAGCCTAAAAAGAAAAAAAAAATAAATCACGAATTAACATAATTCATAGGTTTCTATTAATTTTGTTTAATTTTTTTGGGAAAAATCCTTGAAATAAGTGAAAATATTACAATATACAATTAATTGAATTAATTATAGTTTTAATTGACCGATTAATTTTTAGTAATTAATAATTACATGTATACCTAAGTAGGTACTACCTATGCTAAATGCTACACGCGTGTATGGTGAATATTTCCTTATTTGTTTCCGTATTTGTAGCAAAAAATTGTCAAATGAGTATAAAAAGCTGGAATGTCCCTGAATGGTTCAGTTCTCTGTATTATTTATTACTTATTTGAATGAAACATAAGCATGATCAAGTTTTTATCAACTATGGTCAAAAACCCTCATTAAAATCAGGAATTTCTTTTATGATCTTCATCCGGACCTGATTTTCGTGGTAGGATCGAATTACATATTAATAATTGCACAACGCTACGAAGAAATTTGTTGTTACAGATAACTGTGTAAAGATCCACAGAAGATCTACATCCGTATACGTACAATTTCCGAGGATGGGTAATCCTAGAGCACAGTCTAGATTCTGCCGAAAGCTATACCTAAAATCCCAACGAGATCAGAACAAGTTCTCAATAAAAAAACCAAGAAGCAAATGACCTTCCGACCGATTCCACTACATACTATTTCACATGTTTCCATTTTAGACATTAGACATATTCTGCAGAGGATTTGCAGTAAGTTAAGTTTTTCCATATGTATTGAATTGGAAACTGCATAAATCAATGCAAATCTCCAGAAAATAAATTAAGTAGGGGCATGCTCAGTTTAGACGTAGATATCGTTTAACTTTAATGAACACGTTTGTAATTGTAGAGAGAGTTACCTCAAGAATAAGCGTAAAAATTTGTGGCCTGGACTGGAACAGGAATATAATTCATTATCTACTACCTATATACCTATAGCATGAATCAAACTACGCAATATCGAGAAATTTTTAAAAATGCGATATTATGTATAAAATATGATATCCCCCTTCAAAATAAAATACACGTCTGACTATATTATTGCACAGCACTCAGTGACCATACTTGCGAATTATTGGCAATTTGCTTCTACACGTTTCTAGTGGAAACTCGGCACATTTTTAATGAACTCTGTACTTACGAAGCACCACCACGTAAATTATGCGGTTTTATTACCCATGTACATATGCAAATCATTAAGCACCTGGAATAACGTAACGAGCTATAATATATTGTACCTGCACTTTATTCTGTAAAAATGGACGTGCAATAAAAGTTCATGACATTCATTTAGACAGGCATTGGCTGCAGTCGCATAAAAAATTATATTATTTTTAGGTACATGGGGGTAGTTCGATTCGATATCTATTGATTTCTATTAGCTTTGCATGCACAATGCATGTTTCCAATAATCCAATCCAATGCATACCTGCAATTTAAAATTCGGCATAGCTCCCTGTTCAATTTTTTTAGTGGCTACAATTCCGAGAGAAATCTGGCAATGTACAAATTAGTAAGAAATTATTCAAAATACATTTAAGCTACGTAGTTTAATCGCAAGTCTCTAACTAAATAATTATGAATGATTAATTTTTATTTTACAATGTCGCGATTTTATCGGTTAGCAATAAATTATAAGTAAGGTGTCACATAAAGTAAATAAACCATTTTTAAAAGCACCTCGGAAATGTTGGCACATTTTTGAAATGAAAATACACTGAGAATAAGAACAAATATTTTGTTTACTATTCGAAGTTCTTTATAGAAGAGAAGAGTTATGCGTACATAAGACATTTATGTAAGGTAGTTAGGGCAAGATAGCATTTATCATTATTGTGCTTATAGGCTAAGTAAATACTGAAAAGACAAACCAGAAAATTCAGTCCTAGTTTTTTAGAAGCTAGTAAAACAACTTTAGAATCAATGTTCTAGCAAAAACAACAAATGCGTCTAATGTTTAGAACATTTTCTAGCCAGCTAAATGCATTTTACATGTAGTAAAGCTTTTCTGAAGCCCCAAGTAATATATTTACGTCTAACATTTATAGATCTTGTAAATACAAGAAATCTGAACATTATTAATCACACGGAGCTGTTAGGTACTTATATCTTTGGGTATTTATTTAGTCTTTCAAGGATTTCATAGAAAAACTGGAAATCAATTGAGACTAACGAAAACCAGAAATAAATTAATTGCTCGCAATTGTATATTTACTTGTTAAGGGCCCTTCATACGTGCAAAATTCACGTTCCCGGTTCACCACGTGTACAAAGTCTCATTTTTCCATTCAAAATATCGGTACATTGTATGTACCGATATTTTGGATGGAAAAATTAGACTTAACCTTTCCTAACCTAACCGTCCTCATGGACAGTTAACATTAGTTATAGAACACATATGCATAAGAATATACACCTGGCTCTTAAATTACAAAAAAGTATAATTTTATCGACTTTAATTTGTTAATCATATCTGTATGTTGCATGTTGTATCAATCAATCCTATTTTGGGAGATTTGTCCTTTTTATACCATACAAACAGTATATATTAAACAAATAACAATTTCCTTGAACATTTTGGGCTTTAGAATTAAACTGAAATTAGTAGAAATTAAAAAAGTAATTGCAGATACACTTCCATGCATTTTAGATCACGTCATCTGTAACACTACTGCTTAAGATATAGAAAAATCAAACGTATTATTACATTTCAAGGGCGCAATTAAAGTGTGCATACAGAATACAGATATTCCCTATAATGTAGATGCATGCAATAGATTTGATTGATTTGCTATAAGATTTCTTTCTGTACAAAGGAGATCATATCATTTACAGAGCGCCTATTGTATTTATTAAAAAGTTAATTGGTTAAATTGTGTTGGGCCGGCAGGAATTTTCAGAAACCTTCAATTATGTGTAGGTCTAGGTATCTAGTACTAAAAAATCCACCACTTAATTATCAATTCTTAACATTAGATACTGCTACTGAACTACTGTAGCTTACTACGACGTTTTTGCTTATTGTCTTATAACTGTCAGTGAGAGTGTCGCTTACGTGTAGCCTTTTATTTTTAATTAATAGGGAAGTTTCCTCGCTTTGTTTTTGTTTACTAAATGGAGGACGGTTTATTTTTAATTGTTTACGAGAATATAACACCCAATTCCTACACGGTAATTGTATAAAAGTTGGTTTGAGGTAAATGCATTCATAAACAGCAATTAATTATTGAAAAATGTAACATAAGGACAAAAAGGTTGGCGGCTTAACCTTTTGATTTATATTTTCTTTCATGACAAAGCAATGCAATGCAAATACACTTTTACAGATATAATTGCAATCCCACAAGAAATTCGTTAATCTTTTACAAAATGTCATTTAAAAATATGAAATATTTAAATTGTGAAAAACAAGGTTAATTAAAACATAATGCAAATTAATAGCTTTAATTACGCTTTTATGGAATTTTAAGTACTGAAAGACTTCTATGGGCTTATTGCCCGAAGGGAATATAAATAAAAACTATCAAGTACTGAAAGACGTTTTCGCAAAAACAAAAACAAACCAAAATTCAGGATAGAAAATGCTAATTCGCACAATTTACTTTAGGAGAAATATTTTGTATGTCACATGCCAGTCATATTTTACGAAAATACAATTACATCATGTCCAGAACATGTTTGCATAAAAACTCAATCTCAAAACTGCTTTGTAGCTAGTACCTTTTCGTATAACTGATGCTAGTACTTACAGACAGTAAAATATTGCCCTAGGACAAGATAAATACTTGTGCAGCTAAAAGAGACGATACATAAGTAAAATAAGTAATTGAACTAGTTTTTATTTATAAATTAATATCCATAATTGTAAACAAGTTTAGTATATCTAGTTTCTTCTAGAAGTCTCATCTTTGTCTACTATTTTGCATTTAAGATAAAGCTCTCCCAGATTACATTAAATTTGAAAGCTAACCTATGAAGTATTACTATGAGTTCTACGTGCGTCACTAAAATATTTACATAATTAATAAAATATATCAGGTAAGTATAAAGCTGGACCTGGATGTCGTAATTTGATTTGCCGGATTGAGAAATCTCATCGTTGTCTAGTATTTTGCATTTAAGATAAAGCTCTCCCAGATTACATTACCAGAATTGAAAGCAAACCTATGAAGTATTACTATGAGTTCTACGTGCGTCACTAAAATATTTACATAATTAATAAAATATATCAGGTAAAAAAGCTGGACCTGGATGTCCTAATTTGATTTGCCGGATTGACTGGCGTGGCAAGTGGAACTGACATAGCTAGTTTTTTGGTTATCTTACTGCAAGCCAAACCAACTTATTACGAATTATTGCTCATAAATGTAGAATTACAACAGAAATAATAAATCATCTTAATTATCTTAATTTGAGTGTGATTTTAATCATATTATGTAATACAAATGGAGCAATTGTTAAGCTCCCATAAATACCTACATGGTTCTGCCTGAGCTTGAGATGTATAAGAATACATAATGAAAAACAGGAAATTCCCATGGATTTCTCCAAAACATACAGTACAAAAGCATGAAGTATGTAATGTAATCTGTCAGTTTGTTATAAAAACCACAAAAAATATGACTAATAAAATGTTGCTCCCATGAATAAATGTTTACAAGGATTATTTAAGTAAGATCAATATTTTATACGCATGGAGAATAAGTCTATGCTTATAAGTCAGAAGCTAATGAATCATAAATATGGATGAATCAGTTTTCTTCGTACCTAAGTTACAATGTTAGGAAATGCGTAAATTTTCTTCCCTGTTTCATAATTTGCAACTCTCATTGAAAATTCTCCCTACATTGAGAGTTAATTTGTATTTTTTAACATCCACGTGCTGTGGTTGCAAATTATAATTCCCAACAACAATGAAACTCTTAGTCTTAGTCATAAATGTTATTTTCTCATTAAAACATACATAATTGTCAATGCAAAACAAGATAATCCCAGTAATTTGCGTAAAATTAGCATAAAATATATTTTTGCTTACCTTGCAAATCTTCTGACTCGGGTAGCTCTTGAAATATCAAATCGTGTCGTATAATTCGGTGGGAACCAATGCTCTATGATGTCCCTGTCCATTTTGGCATTGCTATTCGTTTGAGAGTATAAATACTCGACATCACTCAAAAAATTAAGTCTTAAGAGTCCAGTAGCTAAAACAAAAGTTGCAATAACCGGGAAACTAATAAAATATTTGGGGTAATGGGCAATAATCCCCCCTAGGTGGTAAAATCCCTTACTAAGGGATTTGCTCACGAATCCTTGCATTGTGAAAACGATTTTTAGGAGACGCTCTAAATTTTTTGGCTTTTTGCACTATACTGCGATGTGAACAAACTTACATTACCTAAACATAGCTAATGCCTCGAGTTCACTTTATAAATTAAATAAAATGTATACACTATATTTCTACACTTCGATCTTAGAAATTCTTCATAAAGTTATTTTTAGATTTTGATTTCCCTGATACAGATGATAAATTCACGAAGGTCACTTTTTCTGTAGGTTTATTGTATGGGTAATAGGAGAATACAAATACAATAAAACTTTAAAAAAATAGCACTATTATACTAAAGATATCTAGGAAGAGAAGAAATGCTCTTCTTAAGACGTTTAAGACTCTTGTCTTAACTCTTGCAGAGGTATTCTGCGAATATTACAGTCCAGTGCCTTCACTCCTTCACTCCAGTCATCCAATTCACAAATTCCAGCAAAAAACTTTATTCAGCTTCTGTTTCTTGATTATAAACGTCTAGTTCTAAGCTAATCTTCTCTATTAACCACTACATATCTGATTCACGTATGCAAAAATGCTTTTTATGCAACTCTTACTCACCACACTAGACTTAGAACCTTTATAATATATGTCTTACTCATCTACAACGCACGGAACTACTACACATACTGGCTTGGCTCTCAAGTTTTTTAATCTCTACAGTCATACACATACAGTGCACTTACAATCCAATCAGACAGAAAAGAAAGAGATAGTATTCTTGCATATGTATACACGCATTACAATACTAAACAATTCGCTATTACATTATTCGCACATGTATTACGTGTACGAGGGTTTGTTATCTGTACATAGGTATATAGTTCCTATGTAAAAGGTAATAAGCTTATACTGTGTAACAGAAACGGTCCAAACTACTGAAACTACCTACACAATATGCACAATCGTTTAAAGGATAACATCCTACACTGTTTTTACTATGTAGTAACAATGTCTCGTGTCTTCTTACCCTTTTATTTGGGCTTATATTTAATGGCACCATATAGAAACTTACTTTGCCATAATTTTTTAGACTTATTTTACCATAACTTTATTCATTTACCAAAACAATATCCAAAAACTATAAAAATGGGAATCGACTATATAAAAACATATTTACCATAAGTTTAAGAAAAATACCCAATGAAAAACTATGTTGACCATAATTTTGCGATGATTTTACAACTAAAATTATGGTCAAAATAGTTTTTCATTGAATATTTTTGCGTAAACTTATGGTAAATAAGGTTTTATATGGTCGATTCCCATTTTTATGGTTTTTTGGATATTGTTTTGGTAAATGAATAAAGTTATGGTAAAGTAAGTCTAAAAAGTTATGGCAAAGTAAGTTTTAATATTATGGGGCCATTAAACATAAGCCTTTTATTTGTAGGTACAGTATTGTAATTTTGCTATCGTAAGCATTATATAGCAGAAAACAGGTGAGCATCATCATGATTCATTTTTTGTCGTATTTACCCTTACCCTATCTAACTTCCCAACTTAAACTTAACTGGAAGTACATATACGACAAATTATTCCGTGACAATAGCCATATGGTTGGGGAAGGCCTAAAATTTTATTTTCAGAGTGGGAATACGTACAGTAGGAATACATACATTAATGCTACTACGTAAGAATACAATATTTCGTTAGGGAAATTCAGAACGTGTATGTATGGACAATACATCGTTTAATTGTAACACATGTACACATAGAAGAAGTGGTCTGGTATAGATTGAAATGGGAAGTACGCGATAAAACTCGTGTTATGTACAAATACATTAGGATAAGGATATTCCTTCTATTATTTATGCAAACGACATTTTTCTTGGTTTTACTTTCAAGTGTTAAGGTTTTTGCACATTTATTTGCATTGTACGTTGTGTGACTAGATTATAATGTTATATCCCTGACATTCTGGAAGAAATTACGCCAATGACAATGATAAACAACAATCAAACAATAATTGTATTCTACTCCAGTAAATATAATATTCTGACGTAAAGTACACAATTTGCCTTTGGTGGATTTAATAACCGCAGCTTTAGTGCATAGTACTATTTTTTTAATTATCTTTTTTGTAGAAATGTATTTTCGTTAGAGGATTAAAGCGTTCAGTAGGTTAAACTTAATTACTTCTCTGTACTAGGTAGCTTTCAATGTCGTACTTTGTATGTAATGTGCTTTGTGGACTGGATGGAGTTATTCAAAGAAGTTTATTTATTAAAAAGCAAAGTTGAAAGTTGATAATAAAAATAGTAACAATGGTTTAAGACTTAAGAAAGACGCAACAATAAGCTCAACTTCAACTCAGCAGACTCCAGAATCCAGAAACGTAAAAAAATGTGTTAGTATTAAGTACTACCTGTTCGCTCATTAATTATGGCTTATGGCTTAGCATCGCTCTTTTGTGTGCAAAGGTATAGTATGAGTGTTATACTTAAGATTAGCAGTAGCACCTTTTAATACATATATTTAACTACAGCTTTGTAGTGTTTATGTACATGAGATAAATCAAGTTACGAACAAGAGTTAGTTATCATTATGATTGTGTAGGGAGCACAAATATGTATAGAATGTATAACTAGGATCAGTGGGTACAAGGAAATTGCACAGATATGCATAAAGAAGGTATACCGCTATATGTATAATGATATGATTGCCATAATACTATTATGTTTAACAATAGTGACTCATAATCACATACAGGACTTTGCAATAATCATACAATTGCATAAAAACATTCCAGTAAAAAGACATTTCCCTATAGGAAATAATAAGTAGAGCCTTTAATCTGATTTACATGTAAAAAAGAAACTGAAACACAAAAATGTATGTAGAAGGAATTCTCGCAAAAAGAAAATAATTATATAGAGCACATTTTTCGAGAAATTTTAATCTGAGTGACAGACGCGTATTGGGAATATTCTACTACCTAGTAGGTATGTTATTATTATTAACGACAATTTATAATATTTTTACCTACCCTATGTGTATACGGACTACATATTAAAAAGATGTACCACCAAATTGTGGAACAAATTGTAATAAATCCATCTTTTGTTTATTATTGAACTTTTTTCTATTCTTATTAAGGCTTATGCACATGGATATAAGGAATTTTCCAATCCCAATACATCGAATGAGTTTTGCAGGAACCAGTACCCCAAAAATCTATGTACCAATGTACTACAGGGAATGCACTGTATTTTGTTTAGCACCAAAAATCTTGTTTGCATCTTTACAGTTTATGCACTTTATTGTAATATACTCCCTACAATTTAGTTAGATACTTATTTGCACTACTTATATAAAGTTTTGTATGTTCCCTATGTTATAATAGTGTATGCACAGTATTTATTCTGTAATATTAGTATAGGTAATGCTGTGACCAGAAAAGGACTGAGTACAGTTATGTGAATGCGAGTGGTTTGATTCTTGTCTTGTGTGCTTGCTAATTTTTGCATATGTATACAGTACTTGATAGATATTATATGTATAGTATAGTGATGGAGCTACATAATTTAGCAGTAAATATTTGTTAGGAGTGCATTGGTCTGGTCCTCTCCAAAATAAATAACACTCATCGTGACTCACTTTCACTATTTTCATTACCTACTTCTTACGGTTATGATTAGCCGTTTGCATTGTTATTGCTGGTATAACAAGTTGGCTTGTCTGGGGGGCTTCGTTGGTGAATATTAATTTTAGATCAATTGTAAACAAACGAACGATAAGGAAGGATGTATCTGTTATAATAATAATATTTTTAACATTACGTATACATACCGTTCGGTAACTAGGACTAGGACCTAGGCCTTAGGCATGCCAACCTTATAAGGTAAAGAGTAAGAGTGTAATAATGGAACAGTAATGGAGTTATGCATTGCAGGCAATTAATTTCGCAATAAGGATAAGATTAAGATGGCACATTAAGCACGTTGCGTGTATCCCAGATATTTTTATCCCTTTGTCGTATACATTTTGGTACGGATATGGATGTTAAATAAAGTCAGGGAATATTAAAGGACACAAATATCGCAAGGTTTTTTATCGTTACCTGTAGTACAGTCTGGAATTCAATGGAATGAATATTTAATTTATCAGCAATATTAGTTATGAAATATTATTATTGAGTACGATTTGTATCAAGATAAGCTCTGCTAAGGCACCTATTTAATTGGTAAGGATTAAATGCCTCCTTTATCAAGATCCATAAAATCCAAATAGGTAAAACATATTCAAAATTTGGGCAAAATTTACAGTGTAAGAGATTAATGATGATAATAATGAATCATGAGTCAGTATATAAGCTATAAATACATATAGATAGATAAGTCTCTTTGGAAAAAGTATTTATTATTACTAACATAATATTACTACATTGTTTGGAAATTACACAGCTATTAATTTAAAAAGTATTGATTCAATGGAGTAAAATTACAATATAGTATATCCTAGTTAATTAATTAGTTAATAATTAAGTGTAACAATAATATTATTCCTATACGCTTTAGTATACGCGCTATATTATATTTGTTTGAATGCGTACGGTACGGTAGGTATTCATTTGTACCCCTTTTCATTTTTATCAAAAAGTTTTCACATCAATAGGGCATGGGAATTATAGGGCGAATACAATAATGTATTAAAATTGTCCCTAAGATGAAGTGAAAGTCTAGTTAAATGAACAAATGCAGAAATTGGAATTACTTAAGGTAAAAATACGCGAAACTGGCAAGAATGAACATAAAAGTTGTTTTCTATATAATTGTACATATATTTCAATTTCTATTGTTGCATAATGTTAAAAAAGAAGCATTTATCTAGAGACTATAAAATATATATGCTGTACTATTTATTTATACTTATATCTACTAATTGATAACCATAATGATAGTATTGATTCATTGATCTTTGTAGTTTACAATTATTTTCAGACACTTTTAGATATCGGATTAATTTACATTAATGCCCAGCGAATCCAAAATGCCATTGGTTTTAGCGAAGTCGATATGTTTCCTAAGGGTAATAACAGGGTCAGGGATCATTTCATAGAAGTTTGGCACAAGTTCCACCATTTTTGAACTTTTGCAGTAAACTTCTTTGCCATTCTCAATACCCAGTTTGAGGGCGGGGCAACTGTCTGTGACATATTCAGTTAAGCTTATATTTTCAGGAAGGAAGGAGGTTACAAGAGAAACTCCGGTATCGTCGCTACCCTTCACTTTTTCTTCAAACTCTTCCGGGGAAACGAGAGTGATTTCAAGTCCATTTGATTTACTTGCTTCAATGCATTGCGCTACAGTTAACATTTCCGGTTGAATAAAATTGTATAATCCTGACTGGACTTTGTCTTGGAATATTAGCTGAGAAGTTAACCTCGCAGCAATATCAACAGGGAGCGAGTACCAATTCGAATTTAAATTTGGCGCTATTTTCAATTGACAGAAAGTGACAATCATCCTCATGAAAAAGTTAGTGTCCAGTGTGAAATGGCCTGTCTCGCTATTGCCGGTTAGAGTGGGGTACCTAAACACCGTGCAGGGTATCCCCCTTTCAATAGCTTGGCCAATTAGTTTTTCAGCAACTAATTTCGAAAGTCCATAACCGAAATTGATACCCTCCCCTGAATTCTCCATTGTTGGGATCTTTTCTGCAAGATTTCCTTCATCTGTGAACTCATTAGCCGAACTGAAAGAGCCGGGATAAATCAACCTTTTCGTTCTCTTATTGGAAGCTAATTCTAAAATATGGAGCGTCCCAAAACTGTTCACGGACCTCACATCTGCTTTTATATTAGATTTGTGATAGCGCTCCACGTGATTCGCTTTTGCCGCGCAATGCACAATGCAATCGACATCTGTTGACAATTTGTCGTAAGTTTTGTCATCCAACCCTAATCTCTTCTCAGCTACATTCCCAAGAACAACTTCTACACTTGTGATGATATTATTTGAGGATAGCTTTTGAAATTTTTTCAAAGAGACAATTAGACGCTTTTTGGCAATATCCTGTGTTTTTGCTCGAACAAGGCAGATTAGCTTGATGTCCTTCATTTGAGATAATTCACTCAAAAGATAAATTCCTACGTGTCCTGTAGCACCTGTTAAAAGTATTGTTTTAATATTTGAAGCAGAAACGCAACCTCCTATATCTTTAATATGATCTGGCAGTACAGAATCTTCCATTACAAGTTTTCTTAATTCATCCCCATCGAGTTGTTCGACTAAGATACCTTTATTGGACTCTTGCTCAACTGCGTCAATATCTACTGTGAATGTAATCTCTGCTAGATGCTTACTTAAAGAAGCCAAAGTTGGATAGTCTAAAAGCGAAGTTGGATTTATGGTTATATGTTTCCCAAACACGTTTTGTAACTTATTTCTCATTTCTACAGCCATTAAGGAATCAAGACCCATTTCTGAAAAATTTTGGTGCTCGTCCAGTTGTTCAGCGTCGGGCAGTTTTAAAGTCTTTCTGATTATTTTCTCCAAATATTTTCGGATGTACAGCGTCCTTTCTTCGGAATCCATGTGTTTAATATCCTGCCAGAATGCATCAGCCTCTGCCGCAGTCTGAGCTGAACTAATTGTCTCAACTTCTTCAGCGACCTCTTCCAAATATTTTTCCAGAGCTCCTAGGTACACTGATAGGAGTTTCAGATCAGCTTGGAGTACCCCGATTTGATTGAAAGGTCGGGTCATGATATATTTTAGGGAGGCAATACCCTGAGCGGGGGTAAATGGCTTAACACCAAAAGCGCCCTCTTTTCCATAGACAGTATTTGTCGCTGCTCCGATATCAGACCAGGCACCCCAGTCGATTGTTAGCACTGGTAAGCCCTGTGAATATCTATATTTTGCAAGCGAATCCAGGAAACAATTGGCTGCAGAGTGATTGCTCTGTGCAGCTGCACCGAAGACACCCGCCATTGAGGAAAACAGGATAAAGAATTCCAATTTCATATCCTTTGTTAAATCGTGTAAATTCCAGCCACCCTCCACTTTTGCATTGTAAACTGTTTTATACTTTTCCCACGTTTGGTTTTTAATAAAGTCATCTGACAAGGCACCAGCAGAATGGATAATTCCCCGCAGAGGGGGAAGATTCAATTTTGGATCACCTATTACATTGAATAAACGTTTGCATTCCTCAAAATTTCCAATGTCTATTTGGTATGATAAAGTTCTACAGCCTTTGGAATTCATATGCTGAAGAACCTCTTTCGTTTTTTCGTCAGGACAACTCCTAGCCACGAGAACGAGATTCTTTGCCCCATAATTAGCCATCCATTTAGCCACTTCTAATCCTATTCCTCCCAGGCCTCCCGTTACCAAGTAAGTTGATTCAGGGTTGAAAATCATTTCCTTGGATTGCTTTCCATGAAGAGTACCACACTCTGGCATAGCGACAACTACTTTCCCAATATGTTGTGCCTTTAAAAAGTAGTTCAAGGCTTCTTTAATTTGAGGCCCCTCAAATCGAGTATAAGGCAGAGGCTCAATACTTTGATTTTGAAATAACGCATCCATTTTATCAATGATTGTCTCCATATCTTCCTTTTTAGCTTTTTCTAAATCCACTATAGTGTAATGGACATCCTGTCTAAGTTTAGCAACATCTTCAGGCTGCCATATATTTACTTTGCCCATTTCCACGAACCTTGCATTTTGGGCACACACCCTTAATGAAGTTTCCTTAAAGTTGGGGCCAGTGATAGAGTTTAAGACCATATCAACACCTTTTCCTGCAGTGACGCGTTCTATTGCATCCCCGTAGCTGATATCTCTAGAGTGGAAAACGTGCTTAATCCCAATTGATCTCAAATACGCCCTCTTGCGCTTACTTCCCGCAGTAGCAATTATGTTAGCTCCAATTTGTTTAGCCAACTGAATAGCCACGAGGCCCACACCCCCTGAAGCTACATGGATTAAAATTGTTTCTCCTTTTTTTAAGTTAGCCACTTCAACTATGCAGAAATAAGCTGTCAAAAAAACAGATGGGAGTGTTGCTGCATCGCAAAAATTGAATTCTTTAGGCTTAACCATAATTAAGTCTTGGGGGACGACCACGTGACTAGCTACAGATGTATTGTTCGAGATTCCAAAAACTTGATCTCCAACCTTAAATTTTTTAACATTTGAGCCGACATCTGAAATAATACCTGCAAAATCCGTACCAACGCTTTCAAATAATGATTTAAACATATCTGGCTTGAGAATTACAAAGATGTCCCTAAAGTTAAGGGCAGTAGCTCTTACAGCGACCTCTACCTCTGTTGGCTGCAGTTCAGCTTTCCCAACTGGCTTATAAGTTACATCATTGATGCTTTTTGTAGTGGGGACAACCAAACAGTAACGTTGCTGTGTGGGGATTCTCAAAGGAGGGGAAGGTTTCTCAGCAAAATTCAGTCTTGCAACATATTTCCTCGTGTTTCTAAAAGCAACATTTCTTTCCCCGTTGCTACTGTTGCTCCAGATTTCGTAAAATATCTCATTGCTTTCAATATTTGGATCAATATTATCAGGATCTAGGTCGATAGTCAATGAATTCCGATTTCCTGTTTCATTTCTAAAGGAAGTAATAATACCGTCGACCACACAAGAAGATGGGTGCACTGCACCTTGGTCTCCAATATACTTGGCCCCTCGGGTGACAACTAATACCCTAGTCTTGGTATCAGGTCCACAATTAATTAAAAATTTGAAGAGGGGCAGCAACCCTTGACTAATGTATTGCTGATCCCGTGTTGAGGTTGTTGACCAAAGGTACAAAATTGTATGAGTACTGAATTCTTCAGCTATCTTTGATAAAGTATTGCTAATCTCTTCTTCATTTGAGGGATCCACAGCAAAAACATTACTCTGTGCCTTCACTGGCTTTGATTGGGGTGGCTTATGCAAAATAGTCACCACATTTGCCTTTATGGAAGTCAACCTTTTCTGCAACATTTGGCAAGTATCACTGTTATCATCAAAAATGATAAAACATGGTGGCTTGTCATTAGGAGTTTGTTTAACTTTAGCCGTAATTGATGTCATATCTGACGAATAAAATTTGTCAGTGGCTTGCGCGAAAAATGCGGTGAGACCATTCTCAGGGAACGGGATTTCGAAATCTGTAAACTCGCATTCAGTCAACACCCCCCTCCATTTTTCTATGCTAATCGTGCAATGGTCAGTTCTTAAATCGAAATCTGTAAAGGTGTCCAAAAAGCCAGGTATCGGTCCAAAAACAAAATCGACGTAGCGAATTGGAGCTTTCAGTTCAATTAAACAAATGATGCCTGAAGGTGCCATAAGATGGCGCAAGCTTTGAACTGTTCTTCTAATATTAGATGTGGCGTGAATAACGTTGCCCGCAATTACCACATCATACTGAAATGGGCAGAACCCTTGTAATTTAGGATCTTCTTCCAAATTATATATTTTATATTCCATTCCGGAATAATCTTTGAATTTTTTCTTAGCTTCTTCAAGGAAATGGTTACTGATATCAGTAAATGTGTAGCGAAACGGAATTCCCTTTTTCTGGAGTAAAGGTACAACTTGGCTAGTGGTGGCCGCAGTACCACCACCTACTTCTAAAATCCTAAGTATCGAATCAGAGTGCCCTGATGATTGATTGTCAAAAATGGCAGCAATATACTTAGCAATATATTCATTCATGGCTGCCTGTTCCGCGCCAAATGTATACAATTTGAATGCATCCACTTCCCCGCTAAAGAGTACAGATACTCCTGTCTTTGTTCCTAGCAATATTTCCGCCAAATTCAATTGTACATACTTAAATATCTTAATGGCATAACTTCCCTGTTCCTCCCCGAATATTTTGATTATTAGTTGGCGGGCTTCCTGGATTTTAGGCTCCATTTCTCTCAGGGTCATTAATGGCCTCAAAACAGTGTACCTCACGCAATTTGTATCCTCGTCAAAACAAGATTCCAATATATTTTCTTCACAAAACATTAATAAATACCTTTCGGTTAACACTTCGAAACTAGGGCTGATGATTAAATTGTTCATTAGCTGTTTGGCTGTAAATGTTTCTCCCACAATTGGCTTCCAACCCATTTCAATAAATGTTTTTGATACTTCCATGTAAGTGTATACATCCAATTCTAGCAAGTACTTTTTTCTCTCTTCCGTCATATCAAGCACCGACACGTAATCGTCCCTGATATTGCACGTTTTGGAGTGTTTCACAAGTTGCGCACATAACTTTGGCAAATCTGCTCTCAAATATTGGGGACCATCACGTGATCTCCATATTTCCTGAAACATCCCTGGTAATTTGTTGTTGTGGGCATTAATCACATTCAAGAATGATGTTAAACTTGTGCGAACCAACTTAATCCCATTCATAACGGACAATATCTTTCCATTTTCGTCACACAGTGTTACGTGGCCATTAGTGTCCTCTTCCGTCCATGTAACGTGTGCGTACATTGATGGGGTACTGTTCAGTTGCATCATTTTGAATTTGTCAATACCTATTGGCAAATATAAATCTTTCTTTTCCTCTCCACCCGCACCCGCACCCTCACTAATAGTAATTCCGAAAGCCTGTATCATTGCGTCTAACACCACTGGATGGTAAATGTATTCTTGAAGATTTCCTGCGTTTTCAGGAGCTGGAATTAATCCTAATGCCTCATTTTTACCTTTCCAAACTTTTGAAATACTTTGGAATGTTTTGCCAAAGAAGATGCCAATTTCAGGAATCTTTTTGTAATATTCTTCTGTAGTTGTTTCATATTCGCAACGAGATTTCACTATTTCTAAATCAATACAACTAATCTCCTCCACATTTTCAGAACATTCAATTTTATCAGATGGAGGCTTTTTATCCTCAGTGGCATCTTTAAACGGTGATATTGAAACTTTGGCGCCAGCGTAGCATTTCCAACCTTTTTCATCACTGTAGCCATTTAAGTTACAATATAAATAGACTTTGACTTCCACTACATCTACATCCTCCTCGCTTGTCTTAACAATAGTTTGAATCCTGCACAATTTACCCGAATCTAATTCCAAAGGAGCTTCAATAAGAAATTGACTTACGAAAAGCATTTGCTTCTCAGTAGCCTTGAAAATATCCCTTCCGGCACAAAGAATCATTTCTAAGAAGCCTGCACCGGGAAGAATTACAATATTGGCTACTTGATGGTCTTCTAAATAGGGCAATCGTGTTAGTTCCAAATCATTCTGGTAAATATGTTCATTTCCAGCTGAGGGAATCTTACTGCCAAGTAAAGGATGTAAAGCTTTCCCTCCTAAAGATACTTCACTCTTTAATCCTTTCTGTTCTACCCAAAAACGTTGTCTCTGGAAAGGGTATGTAGGCAATTCTAACTTTTTCCTGCCCAAAGGACAATTAATCTTTTTCCAGTCAATACTGAAACCCCCTACAAACAATTTTCCTAAACTGTTCATAATGGTTACCCATTCATGTTCCGTTTTTCTAATTGATGGTATCCACAAATATGGTTTCTCTGAATTAGAAACCAAATTGTTCATTGATAAAGCAAGTAAAATTGGATGAGCCCCAATTTCAATAAACGTGTTACACCCATAAGATTCTAGAGATTTTGAACTTTTTGCAAAATCTACAGAATACCTTGCGTGTTTTTGCCAATACTCAGCACTAAAATCCCCCTTACTCAATAACATTCCTGTTGAACCGGAGATATAATTACATATAGGAGCCTTGTACTCAATTGCACTTGCAACTGACCCAAACTTCTCCATAATATTGTCCATAGCTCTCGAATGGAATGCATGAGTGGCAGCTAGAAGTTGGCACTTGAATTTTGGAACATCTTTACAAAATTCGGCAAATGCTAAAATTGCTTCTTCTGTTCCGGCTACAACAACCTCATCATTGGAATTTATTACAGCGATATCTAACCAGTTGTTCTTATTTGCACTATACTTAGTATTTTTCTGAAACTCTAATATGTTCTGCTGAACCAATACCACAGAAGATCTTACAGCTAGCATTTTACCTTGGGGCAAATTATGGATCAATCGACTTCGCTCAGAGACCAGGGTAATTGCATCTTGAAGATCAAGGACCCCTGCTGCTACTGCAGCTGCAAATTCCCCAACACTGTGCCCTAAAACAACATCTGGTTTGATACCAAAACTTTCCCATAATTTTAACAGGGCGTACTCAACGCAAAATATGGCAATCTGGCTAAAGAGGGTTTGGTCAATTGAAGCCCCTCCACTCAGATTTCCATTCCACAAAATATCGTGTAGGGAAATTGTACAATTATTCTTCAAAATTGTGGCACAAGAATCCAAATTTTTCTTAAAGGTATCATTGGATTCGTATAAAGATTTCGTCATACCAATATATTGAGAACCTTGACCCGTAAATAAAAAGGTAACCACAGGCTTTAAGTTGACATCAGCGAGACCGGAAATGAAAGATTCTTTTTCAAGGTTCGCTTTCATTTCCGCTGCATCTCGACCAACTACTGCTATCCTGTGTTTGAAATGGGCCCTCCCATTATTTGCTGTAAATGCTACATCTTTCAAGTTTACCTTAGGATTCTTTTCAAAATAGGAAATGTAATTCTGGACAAGTTCTTTAAGGCTCTCCTCTGACTTTGCGGAAATAGTTAAAATTTCATGTTCCCTGGCTAAACAAACAGTAGGGGGAATAATCTTTTCTTCCAATAATGGTGGTTCTTGCACAATCACGTGAATATTTGTTCCACTGATTCCAAATGAACTCACTCCAGCCAGACGCGTTCTGTCTTTTTGCCGGGGCCATTCAACTGCAGATGTCGGGATCAATGCTGGAACAGATTCCAAATTGATATTCGGATTTAGTGTATCCAAATTCCTGTGGAGGGGAATCAATTCGTTTTCCATTGCCATCATAACTTTGATGAGTCCTGCAAGTCCGGCAGCAGCCTCAGAATGTCCTAGAATTTAATTTAAATAGGTCATTTTAAATATCTGTAAATACATACTTTAAAACTATAAAAATAAAATAAAAAAAATAAATTCTCCCCAATAATATATAGTATGAGGTACCTATATTGGTTTTGACAGAGCCTATCATTAAAGGTTTCTCTCTATCCCCGGAATAACCTGCCGCAATAGCTCCGAATTCTATTGGATCCCCGATAGGTGTCCCTGTTCCATGAGCTTCCACATAATCCACAACAAGAGGATCCACTCCCGCATCTTTGATGGCTTCTTGTATGGAAATGGTTTGGCAATATTTACTGGGTGTTCCAAAGCTGTTCGTCGTTCCCTCTTGGCTGATACCCGTTCCCCGAATAATGGCCATTACCCTGTCTCCATCTCGGATAGCATCTGAATATTTTTTCATAACAAGGACACCAACGCCCTCCCCTCGGGCAAATCCATCAGCTTTCTCATCAAACGTTTTGCAGTGTCCATCTTTCGCCAAAATGCTTACTTCGCTATGTGGAAATTGGGCGCAAAGAAGGTTCACGCCTCCAACTAAGGTCATTTTTGATTCACCTTTTCGTAAACTTTGGCAAGCAAGGTGGAGACTGACCATTGAAGAGGAGCAACCCGATTCGGTGACAATATTTGGACCATTTAATCCCAAAACGTAGGAAACACGAGCAGATGTGGCGCCATAGGTGTTTCCCAAAACGACGTGGTGGAAATCCGCCCCTGAAGTCATGTGTGAAAGCAAAGTTTCATACTCATGAGTCCAAACACCCGTGAAAACTCCTGTAGTCGATCCTTTTAAACTGTGAGGATTTATCCCCGCATTTTCAATAGCCTCCCAGGCGACCTCTGTTAACAGCCTTTGTTGCGGGTCCATGTAAATTGCTTCCCGAGGACTGATTCCAAAAAATTTCGCGTCAAATTCGTCAATCGGGCATTTCAGAAATCCAGCCTGCACGGAAGTAAATCTGGGATCGTCCAATTGACTTTCGTTAAGCCTTTCGGCTGGCATTTGGGTAATTCCATCTCCCCCTGCCTTCAGCAGTTCCCAAAATTCCTCACGGTTGTTCGAGCCTGGGAATCTGCAACTGTAGCCAATCACTGCAATCGAATCCTGAAGATAATTGTGGGTATCTTTTGATGTTATTGTGTTTGTAAGGACTAAATTGTGAATCTGCTTAAATTCTTCTTTCAAAGAATTGATCTTTTGCCAATCGAGATGTGCATCAGCTACCTGGAAAAACAACAAGCATTTTAATTTTCTTATGATCCCTTATCCGAAAATTGTAACATTGAAATACTAACCTGCTCAGGAATCATATTTTCTAAAACATCGTTGAAAAGTAATTCCAGCCATTGTTTACTGATTACCTGTATTAAAAATTAACAATATTTTATATAATTAGTAGGTCGTACAAATTCAATTTAACGACATTATTTTGAACAATAAAAGCATAAGAGAGCGTTTTATTAAATACTAATATGTAATATATAAATATTTTCTGGTTTTTTACCCTCTCCCTCTAATACGTATTTAACAAAATTAAACTTACATCCATAGACAACTTTTCACTGTTTCCGATTCCATTTTTCTCAATACTCTTCCATGGACGGTTTTGGCTCAACGAGACAATTCTCACATCAGTGGCATTGCTACAATACATTTCAAAACATTATTTTTTACTATATTTATGCATATTCACTTTGGTAGGTACATTTCTGCATACACACGTGAAAGCAAATTACTTATAGCTAAGTAAAATATTTAATTCATTGAATTTTCATTAAATTATTAACTATTTAAAAAATACTCAGGATACCTGTGAGAATACGTTGAAACATTTTCGAAGTAATGAGATGGCAAAGGTGTGCAAGCTTTAAAGTAAGATTTGAACAGCTCGGACGCTATATTTAAAATAATAACAATATATTAAAAATATTTTAAAATAATATATTTAGATAATTGTTGATCTTTAAGTATTAATTGATTATTAAATGTAAATCTGGTTCAATTGGCCCATTCTAAATTTTTTTACTGCTGTATTTACCATAGCTTATTGGAATATTCATTTGTAAATGCAGTCAATTCTAATTTCTATCTATTATGTGCACAATCACCCTAATAATTTACGTTTTTTATCCAAATGGATTATGTAACACGGAATTCTATGCGTATACTGATAGGATGTTAACGTTACCATTTTTGAAGCGTTTCTCATTAACAAGTGCGTCCAGATGTTGGTAAACGCTGTAGGAAGACTGAAAAGTGAATACACTGGCATTTTTGTCAAACGCTGGAGTGGAATAAGCCTCAGAGTTTTCCAATAATTCGTCACAATTTTTGAGAACCTGTAACATATTATTGTAAAGTTATAATAGGACTTCTTAATCAGTGTTTCGCAAAATTCCAGGGTATGTTATTCTATAGTAAGAAACCCATTTTACCAGTGTATCGGGTTCCAAGAATGTGCATTTCTTCCACCAATAATATTTCCAAGCAGATATTTTGGCATTGTCCAAGATTGACAACCCATTTTGGGATGATCTTCCCAAGTCTATATCGAGCAGCGCATCAAATGCTTCCACCAGGATATCCCTAAAATTATTATGAAGTATTATTATGAAGATAAGTTTTGAATACGCTTAAAGTTTACAAACAAAAAATTAAATAAGGTAACATACCGAATGCTAGCCGAAATATTTGGACCAGTTAAGACAACCAGTTTTCCGTTTGTTACAACTTTCCTCAAAGATTTGGCCAATACAGTCGCTTGCAAGCATGTACTGTTGTCCCATGCTGCCGTAATCCAGGCTTGTTCCAATCCTAGACCACGTTTAATGAAAAATGGATTATTTTATATTTATTATTTTGATTCACAGAATATTTTTCATCTTGTAAATAAGGCATGGGAAACAATACAACAATAAAAAATTACAAAATATCTGACCGGCTAAGCTAATACAAAAAATTCGGCTTAATTTTTTTGCTCATATGGAGTCTGGAGTGTATATTAATTGTACGTAAGACTTGTTTTTCTAGATCCAGATCACGTCTTAAAAATTTGTAAGTATAATATTCCTTTTTTCAGATAGCTATGTGGATCTTGTTTGTGCCTTAGGTATTATTTGTAATATTCTCACGGAAAATATTTATTCTATCTTCCCAATTATTATCCACTTACACGATCATTTTGAATCCTTTTAATTTTAATGATTTTCTATAAAACCTTTTGGTATTCAGTGTATAAGGATTATTGGGGGACCCTGCAAAACAACTTCCATGTAAGGAATTCCGCTCTAAAATTATTTTACACCGAAATCTTACTCAGAATACTAACTCGTATGCTTTTTAAATAATAATTGTAGTACTCCTCAATTCATTTTCATTCACATGGACAAATAAAACGGCACCCCATCCATTAAAAGTGATACATTAATGCTGTCAGCAATGAATTAAAATCGTATGCAACTAAATATTTATTTTATCAAGTCTATCTATCAAGAAGATAGGTTTATTTTCTTAGCAATTCCATTATAATGGTCAGCTATCTTGCAGCTTTCGGAAAAAGTGTGAAAGTGTTGAAGCTTTTATGCAAATATCATGTCATTGTCATGTTATAGTCATTATAAAGTACAGGAGTTCGGTCCAGTAGAGTAGAGTGGTCTAGAAAAGTGCATTCTGGAAAACCTGTTTCCAAATCCTTGGGCTGAGCAATGAACTAACGAGCATACCTAATACGATTTCATGAATTCTCATTTTATTTATTATTTGGTTTAATGTATAATTGGATAATCCACTTTCTTCACTTCATTGCATATACCTGACCAAATCTAAATAATATTTGGTGTAATTGCCCTTTTGGGGTCCATCACTCTCAAAATAATATAGAGTCCTTGACAATTAGTGGTACAGTTTGTGTCCGTGATTATCATAATATACGTATTATTGTATTTTATGTTGTAATTGTGTAGTGAATTGTAATTTATACAAAAATGAATTTAATTTCTCACTTTTCACTAATAAAAAATAAAAAGTTCTAATTTAATTCAAACATTTTAAAATTAATAAAACGGACATTACATTAGAAATTAAATTGATTTTTGCATAAATTAAAATTCAGAAAGGGAGGAAACTGAAATAATGATTGTAGCCAAGTCAAGGCCTCAAAATATAAATTACGCCACTGGACTGCCGAGAGTGACTTAATATGTTGAGTTTATTAGGTAGGTACATTTACCTACCTGTCTTCATGAGATTCCATGCACTTGTATATCGAGCAGTGAACAACAGCTTCCAGTTTTTATTTGTAAAATAAAAGGACAGTCTAAACTATAAAAATTATTTCTCCGCGTGTTTATCATGTGCATGGGATTCTTATTTCTTACACATACCATAGTATACCTACTAACCTTCTAAGTAAGTCGGGATTCCACTATGTATTATCAACTACATACTTTTCTCGTGGTAAAAGTCAATTAGACAATCCCCTATATTTTTCTTGTCCTTAATAATGATCGCAGAACATGGAAAGGTGACTGTAATGCAAATGCAAATACACATGCAGATACTACAGCATTTTAGAAGCCTTTGCTCTTTGCATTTTTAAATCCATCACAATCCAATTCTTATTTTTACTTTTCAAGCGAAGTTGCCTTAATAGCATCATCGCCCTTGGTCTTAATGGCGGACCACTTACTGGAATATTTCGTTTTGAGGCAAAGTTACGCCCCTGATTATTTATCAGAAATTTTTTGAAAACAACTTAATTACACCCGAGTATTTCAGTTCAGATATTCAGTAGAATAACTAAAAATACAACGTGGGGATGAATCTCATTCTGTAGAAAATTTTGTAAAAGAAAGTGTCCCAAGATTTTTGTACTCGTACTACCAGCTACAAAATCCCAAGAAAATTAGGGGGAAAAGATTTTTGCGGTTGCTATTTGATAAAACGTATACTAAATCCATGCATACTATTTCAAGAAGATAACTAATACTTTTTATACCACGTGCATGTTATTAACTTAAATCAACCATTACAAAACGGATGTAGCCAAGTGGTTGAACTCATAATTGACAATGAAGTGTTATTTCTGTTGATTGCAATAGTTTAAATGACATTTAGAGCTCGCAATATTAAATTCATCGCCATTTTAATTAAATAAGTTAATTTTGTCTAATTCCTAATGTGTAACCTTGTTTTCCTACTGAAACTCTAGAATTCAATGTAAAAATATAGCATGATGAACCTATTTGAAACGCAACTAACCTTCAAAACTAAAATAATGAAAAATTCTAGGAAATCGTTTTTACCTGGCATTTTGGAAATCTTCAGCTCGAAAATCCAATCAGTTTGTGGCGAAGTATTTTGTAGTAGACACTGATGACAACTAATATGGAGATGGAGTGGAAAGTCCTTTTAGTATTAGAAATTTTTAGCTTCCTTCACTCTGTTTGTAGTTTGTAACTGCGTCCCTTAAATATCTACTGCCTACTGCAAGGAATAATTATTTTCCAACTTAGCTGGACAAACTATTATAAACTAAAGTAAATAGATCAAGTAGATATGGCTATTTACTCTGTCACCGCCAATGGAAGAGTGATCTGATCCAAAGATGGTCTGGAGAAGTAGACCCTGTTCTGAAAATTATGACACTTTGTTAGGATAGAACGAGAGAGTAAGTCATTTAAACTGGAATTGTCCATTCCAGTAGTAAAGTAGTAACTAGTAAGCAGGGGGACCATGCAGTTAAATATCCATTCCTGATAAGGAATTCCTTAACTAGTAGTAGGTATCTATTTACATATAGAAAGATAGTACCTACCACCAACATTACATAATTTACACATACATGTGCATACTCTCGTTTCTTGATTGTATATACTATTACATCATAATATACACTGTAATATTAGTAGACAAATAGTAATTTCTTAACTATACCTATACTTAAGAACGATGCACATACCAATTTTTAGGCTAAATTTTTGTAGTGAGCATTTTACTCTTCCTATGTAAAATATAAGGTTAAGGTGAAGTCTCACTCTCACTACACGACTACCTGACCCCAATACCCCGTCATCAACTCACGATGTAGATGAATATCAATAGTAGGTGCGAAAATGAATCGTTGTAGGGAGAACAACACATTTTATTGTATTTTACGAGATGTAATGCATCGTGTAAAGAAATCTTGTACTTGTTCCGCAAACTAAAACCTGATTTTCGTTAGCCCGTATCCTCTGGGGATTTCTGGAGTTAAGAATTAAATACCTTACACTGTAGGTATATAGTGGGTACGCACCTCATTTGCATACATACGCAATACAATATTATAATACATATAACACACTTAGGTACCTATATACAGAATACTGCATCATAGGATCTTCTATTTTGATTGATTGGCAAGAGTATCAAAAATCCCGACATATTAATTTATTCAACTTGTTTGCCGTGTTTGCTAACAAGTCCCATTTCATACACGGTATTAAATCTCCCAACAGAATAGTAGATAGGACAATGCATCTTATTTCAAAGAAATGAATGTAGGTTCCGTGTAGCAGAATGAATACCAAAATTTCCTTTATACTAATAAGTATTGTATATTATGCTAAAAATGTGGTATAATACAGAATATGGGAAATCCGCTTACTCGGAATCGTAAATTTTGAATAACAATTAAAAAATTGTTTGCCTTTTGCCCAGGCTGACCAAGTCAACCTTGATTCTGCGTGACTTGACAACAACAATAAATAATTGTAATACAGGGGCTTCTTTTTTGGTAGACAATTAGCTTTCCTCTGGTGTGTGGTGAGTTTGATTTGACATTTGGTGCCGCCTCGCTAACCTAATTATTAATTGAGCTGTTGGATAGATCGAAATAGATCGAACGGAATAGGTAGTTATGTATAGATTTGGAATATTTCTGTTGAACACTCAATTTCTCTGAAATTCTGCAATTTTTACTTTTTTAACAAAACATGTATTCTTGAAGTTACAAATATACTGGTTATTACATTATATAAGTTGTAAAACGATTTTATAGGAATGCTGTCCGTTTACGAACTTTTTAAAGGTAAAAGGTACAACCCATAATAATCTCAATTTAGTTTCACAAGCTACTTATAACCGTTAAAATGGTTTATTTCTATGTGGGATGGCTTTCATTGTTTTGTTTTGCGAAACGGCTAAAGTAATATTCTTGTTATCTATCCCAAGAATTTTTTTTATGCGTGAAGGTATTTTTTAAATATACATATATTTTTCATATGCCATCATATGTACAGGACGTAATAATATTGTTTTTGAAAATAGAAATACCAAAACAAGCATTTATTTAGCACATCATAAATAAATAAATATTTACACGTTTTAGCTTACGTAGTAGAGCTTAGAGCACCGTACCATAGCATTAGTTTAGCAAGGTATGCGATTGATTAAGTGCAAACAATAATTAGGTAGGTAGATAGATACCTACTCACCTTATTAGCAGAACTGCCCTAGGTTAAGGTGTATCATAAGAAGGAATCAACTTTTTATGCATAAGAAAATTATCCAGGCAGAAAAAGATGCATCCTTATTAAGACGTATTTATATCACGTTGGTAAATACTGTGTCGTAGGCAAGAAGCAGGGGATCCTGCTTTTCTAAAGTGTCCTTGAACTTTTATTCTATACTACATAAGCACTGCATTTTATATATCAGAGGTCTTCTATGTCGTATTACCTGCCATAAAAATAAATTGTAAGACTTCTATACGTTAATTAGCCGAGGTAATTAAGTATTACGTTTATTTGGTAAACATATACATATTGGGCGATACTGCTAATGTAATAAACTTGCAAGATAGCTTTATATAAGGTTTTTGAAATGGCTATGACAATATTAATTACTTTATGGATAATAATCATCCAAAAATTTGACCATTTGACCAAGAGATTATATATTTAGAGAATTTAGACCAATTTGTCAATTGCCGTGAAATCTTTTACTTAAAGCTGTAAAGATGTAAGTATTAGGCAAAAGTCTACTAGAAATAATTGTAATCTGCAGCTCAGAGTCTGTCTGCTTTATAATAAGGTATATATTTATGCACATTTCACGTAAATATGAAGGAATTTCCCAATGTGGAGCGGATTTTAAATTACTGTTTTGTATTCATATAAAATATAGGTCATCACTGAAAAGCGAATACTTGTAAAGAAAAAAAATTTAATATACAATAGATGTTTTACCAATTTTTAGTATAACAAACGGCTATAAGCAATGTGCAACTGCCTATTTAGCAACAATTTATAATATTTAGTTTAGCCTGTCAATATTGACATAATATTATTATTCAATAGTAAATAAAAAAGTGTACCTAATAATGAATAGGGCTATTAAAAAGGTATACAAAATTGCTGGACAATAAAACACATTCATCTATACCTAGTTTAGTATTTAACTCTTTTATTGGCTTTTATAGCCGCATCTGCATGTTAATGGCTATTATAAGGAATCAATCTTCATTATGCCATAAGCTTGCCTAAGTATATTGTGATATTTCTCTTCCGCCTGTATAATTTACATAATATGATTGTGTCTTGCATTCAATATTTTTAGTATTTTATTGACTCCCAGGTTTTTCCAGCAAATTACACTTAAGTATGTTTTAGTGCATTCCTCCCAGTACATACATTATCAACCTACGTCATTACGATATTACATAAGATGTTTAACCCAGAGCTCGGAACTCTTCCCGAAACCCACAAGTCAGTTGCAAAATATGTCTTCGAAAATTTTGAGAGCAAGAAAAATAGTTCTAATTTGAAAAAAAATCATTATTGTGAAACATACACATTCCAAAAATCTTAAGTACTATATTAAAATCAAAGACTGAGGATTTAATATTTCTGCTGGCTACAATTATGTTTATAGATTTCCCAACCCCGACTAAAGCCTTTATTCCCCAAAAAAACCCAGTTAAACAGGTATGCTGTTAATGCCTGTTCCATTGAAATAGAATATAGTTTCCAGGCCAGGTAGTAAAATGGTAATCAGTTTCTTGCTAAGATCCCTTAAAATTTATAACTACAATTTGGTTGATATTATGTTACTGTGTAACCGTATATAATTCTAACCTTGGTTTTTACTAGTCTACAATTCTTAAAGGAAATCGCTGGAAATGTAAATTCAAATGTTTATTTACATTTACTATTGTTGATTTTAAAAAACTTGGCGAACTTGAACAAAAACGTGGTGTACTACAATGAGCAAATTGTACTTTTCACGAAGGGACAGACGGACAGGTGGACAAAGCTTTCTTTCTTATACAGCGATTTCTCAACCACTTAATAAAGTTTACACTGAAATCTCATTTTTAATTAAGATGAACGTGTTTACTGTTTAAAAAGCAGTACTGGCTTGGAATTGATCGTCGGTAGAGGTACATAATAAGAATAAAGTACCAACTCAAGCTGCATGTTTACAATATGGTCATTCCATTTTTCATGGAAATAGAATTTCTGCATTCCTGCACCTACTATTTACTATATTAGACATATTGCTGTTAAATTAGTTACCTTTACCAGGTAGCTGTCAACTTCCCTGAATCTGACGTAGATTCGTTCTCTCAAACTCAATCAGCAATAAAGTATGATCAGATAATAATGAAAAATCAAGTTTTTGCTAGCAAATCTCCGCATAGCACAGATTGTAAAAGAAAATGCTTGCAAATAGCCATAAATTTGATTCGAAGAATCGTGTACCTCTTGTGGACAATAAAAAGCCCATCATGTCATGTCATCGTCATCATTAGGCCAATTAAGCATGCAGTATGTAACATGTACCTCTTTTGTGAATTTTTTTACGTAACCTATATATACGTACCTGCATACATATTTAAAAAGGTCTACAAATGCAGATTTACAAGAAGAGACAAGTCGTGTAGATTGTAGAACAAGTCGGCCAGTCGGCCATAAAAGTGAACGCTTCTTTATAAACAAAATACAAGTCTCAATTCTGAATGTACCATCTACAAAGATGGAAAACCTTGCAGATTGCTAATTAGCTACATAGAAGTCCCTTAACAAATAGAGATCTACTGTTCACACGCAAGATTTTTAGTTCATTAATATTACGATCAATTACTACTAAAGTACAGCGTGGTACAAATCATGTTGCTGCCTTCGGTACTGCAGGTCGTATGGTGTTGGAAAACATTTGCAAAGAATCTTTATGCAAATTACTGACCAAAATCCTCCGAAATGACGACAAATGAAAAAAAAGACAGTAATTAAAAACTGTCGGATACATAAAGATATGGTTTTACAAGGAAAACAATTTTGTAGGGAATACAGTCAAATACGATTTTTTCACATTGTTATATATATCACTGTGTACCACAAGACTAAAATTAATTTCCAGTTGAACTATCTTCGTCCATACTAACTTTTATTGCTTTCATCAATTTTTTAACATTATTAATGCACGCCTCCAGTTTTCTGCGACTTTTCACATATTTTTCACTTTTTTTAAAGTTATATAATACAGCTCAGTATTCTAAGCTACTACATTTATATCTAACAACTTCTGCCTAATTTTTCTCCTTAATCTTAGTAATTAGTAGGAGGGTAATAATAAAAACCTGTATTGCATGTAAGATTTATATTTTATCTTTGCGTGTCTCAAGATGTAAATGCTGACTAATTATTCAGATGTTATGTGGTATCATATGACGTGCGAGATAACAAATTACACCAAACGTACTACTAGATCCAAATAATTGTAGAAAGAAGGTATAAATAATATTCATTTAAAGTTAAAATGAATTTGTTCTCCAGCAGAAATCTAAACCACAAAGTAAAATATCCCTTTTGTGGGTATATAAATCTAACCTTTTGTAATCAAGCCTCGTTAGGTCCTTTGAAAAATATTCTTTACTGCCAATAATACCGACGAGAAGCGTCCATTCTAATAAATATGTAGATAGAAAAACTTTCGAGTTACTCTGCTACTGCGTATTGGCAAAATCAAGCAGCCATTAAGTAGCTAAGTAGTAATTGTCATTTTTATTTAGGACAAAGACTATTTTAGGGATAAGTTAGACTATTTTATAGCTCTGTAATTTTTTAACAAAATTTTGTAAAAATATCCATAATGTATTATATATATGTATTTATATATAGCATGTGCCATTTTTATTTAGGACAGGGAGAAGATGGACTATTTTATAGCTCCGCTGTGATTTTTTTAAACAAAATGTGTAAAAATATGCATAATGTATAAATGTATAGTATGTATGCACTTTATGCAATACTATGCACTGCGTTTTAATATTTTACGTGCTGATTTACATAATATTTTACATTTCATCATACGTGATTACATAAACGCTGATAGTGATTAAAATATCGTTTACGACCGAAATGTTCCATTTTTTATATTTTAAGACTACTTTTTGTAAAAATTATCAACTAGAGAACCCAATTAACTCGGCTTTTAGTTCAGACTTATTATTCCTATGTGATGAGCTATCGTATCCAAGAATACACGGACGGTAAGCCTATATAGCTTATTGCATTCGGCAGGGCTAACTTATTTTTTCCTCAAATCTCACCTGGAAGCTGGAAGTAAATAAATATATTTTCCTCCATGCATACTTCATACCAGTAGACTTGATACTAGCAAAAACCTGCACAATTTCGATGCTTAATATCCTACTTAACTTGTACTGTACCTTATAAATGCAATTTCTTCGTAGCCTTTTCTAAATCTCCAAACAAATATTCTGGGAATTGTCGTTCCAGAATTATTTAAAAATTATTTGCTGGAGAGTTGGGGCTTTTTATAGCAATTAACTCCATTTTTAAGCACTTTCATTGTTATGTAACTTGTTTTTGCGTCGACAAGACCGCTAAAATTCTCATTACAGATATATAATGTTGTTATGTTGGGAAACCAATTTTGAAGTAGTAGGTGTTGACCTAACTAGTTAAAATGGGATTCCTGATCACACACAACAACATTAATATCTGCATGCGCATGAACTCAGTAAAAGTACCATTAGGTAAACTCAGGTAAACTACTATTCAGATTTCTTATTTAATGAAAATATTTTTACACTTAAAGTAGGTACGACAAGTTCACAAACGTGATATACGAAACAGGAGTTTTGTTTTCTGGATATAATGATGAGTATAACATGTAGCTAACATTTTTAGCCGTGCAACATAAAAACATAAGTAAAGACAAACAAGATGTTGTATTTACCCAGTCCCACGAAACCGCAAAGCTGTTTGGTCATCAAATAATTAATTAATTATAAACCATTGCAAAACGGATGCAACCTTGTACCTCTTTGGTGTATGTCTAACAGCTTAAAGGGCATATTAGAGCATGTAGCATTGAATTATCATGAAATCTCACAGTGTCCCGGGTCTGGGGTCAAAAACTTTCTAACGATACCCCATTTGAAGTATTTTTAATTAGAAATTTTGACCACAACTCCGAGGAGTGTGGCCAATTTGGTCCAATAATGAACTGAGCCTGGCTCCTGGGTAATATGGGATGTGTAACTTTGTATGTCTCATCAGAATCAGTCAGGCAACTCTCAAAAAGACGGATCTTATCAAGTAGTTTCTTCTATTCTGAACTACTTAAATAGTCAAGGTGAAATAATAATTTAATTAACCAGTTAAATATTTTCATTTCTTGTGTGTACGCATTGCACATACAATACAATAACATTATTTATTATCATGTGTGTTTGCAAAAAAACGTAGAACTAATTTATATTATTATTTACAACCACCACTCGTCTTTATTGTATACACTATAATTATGTAAAGTACGAATTCTATTTAAAACCCCACCACAATCTCTACTATTCATTATTTTTAATAAAGTCATCATAACAATAACAATTTTTTAAGCGAGTCAACTAATGAATTTTTTTGTTGCCTGAAAACAACAAATATTTTTCACGAATCGAAATTGCAAAAATTATTGGGTAAATAAAAGCACGTAAAGTACAAGTAGCATGTTCATTTTTTAGATTTTAAGCAGAAAGGGAATCAACATAAACAAGTAAATTAGTAAGTTAGGTAGTTCGTTTCCAGTTTCTTTGTAAGTGTTGTTGTCCGACAAGACATAACAATGATTTAGGTACAAGTGAATTGCTATCCATTCCACTTGGAAATAACAAAATGTAAAGTTGAATGCTGCTTACAAGTTTTTGTAAATGTACAATTAATTTCATTTGACAATTTAGACAGATTAGTAATTGGTTTGACTGGTAGATGTAATCATTGGACTAAATTAGCCTAGAAAAATTTACTAAACGTACACAAATTCCGTCCTTCGTTATAATATTTAATATATGTATGCACTAACTATTTATAATACCACTAATTAAAACCAGTACACTTTTTTCTGAGCATAAATTAATATCGTGTGAAGAAATATACATATTAGAACATTAAAGATCCACGTTGAGTTAAATAATATAGTTTATTTGGAAAAGTAATTAATCGTGTCATACTTAAAAAACACAGTAAAACCTAAATGCAAACCCAGGCATTAATTATTACCATTGATGCAGGTAGGGTAATAAAATCGGTTATCATGTAATAAATACATGCGTAAACAAAAGTTGGGTTAGTAGGTGGCAGGTGGGGATTTTTGTTGTAATTTCCTAGGCCTTTTTATTTTCCGATCAGTTTGCATCCAATCCTAAGAATGCATGTTTGTGAAGTATTTGTACAGAACAGAATCAGAAGATCATGAATGATATGTACACCTGCAGCTCATTTACAGATCACTTCAATGCATCACAAGGCAACGCAATGGAGTTTACGATTTTTTAGTCCAGTTCAGGTTCAAGGTAAAACTTTCATTTGGTTTCACCTAAGAACATACAAATGTTAGATATCTGTAATGTTGAAATACGATGCATACATGCGTCAATTCTGCTTTATAATTAAAAAATTGTTCTACGTAGTTCTACATTCTACTGCATCTCAATCTCTCCTGAATGCAATAATACTTATTGGTAGTTATTTAAGTAAGATTGTTTTATTGTGCTGATTTGATGATCCATTATGCTTATCATTTATATTTATTATACCTGCTTTTTGTAGGATTATATTGATAGCAATAAAATATAATGCATCGAACAAATAGTAGATTTCCAGGTTTTAGAATACTCATTTTGCTAAATAACAGCTCATTAAAAGCAATAATAAACCATTGCAAAACGTTGCCCATATTTAACAAAGTTGTCACCTAAAAATATAGCGTTTTGAAAATAATTTAAGCATATATTTGGTTGAATCTGAAATTGTCTCGGTTAATTTGGGGAACTTTACGAATAAACAAACTCTTTAAAACATTTACATTACCCCCTGTAACTGCATTTAGAACACAGAATTCCTAAAAATTACGTGTTGAAATCATACTGCCTTTCAATAAGCAGGGAATAATTTAATAACGAAAGAAATTGGCCATGCGACCCCACACTAGATTTTAGTTCAAAATTGAAATAATCTTAATTAGTTACAAATTAGGCCATCCATTAATGTTACCCGAAATAAAATTAAAAAGAACAATCCTTGTATTAGCACACTATGTATAATAATATAGTTAGGTAATTATGTTCGTTGGTGGAAGCAAAAACATATTCCACGTGAGCCACATTTGAGAATATAATTTATTCATACCTATAAGTTAAGTTGCCGACGCTTGAAGAAGATATCTAAGAGACGAGCGTCAAACATTGACCACCGAATAACTAGATACCAACTCAGTTACAAATTTAATGCCAGTTGTCCAATATTTGGCGTCTATATCATTTCGCTAGTATAAATGTCGTAGGCAATAATAATTAAGATACTAAATATAATAAATGATGATAGCGCAGTGCAAAGCAAACCTCCTACAAATATATATGAATTTCCCTTTTGTAATGTGAACTGCATCTGATTATACATATTCTATTATATTGTAAATAAGTATTACAAGCGATTTGCACATTGCAAATCTATAAGCATTGGAATGAAGACTCGGACAATTTATTTATTGTGAAAAAGTAGAAATACATATTTTTTGTAGTGTATTGCTGGAATATCTCATCGCCTACACCAGAAAGTGTACGGATTGTAAATGTATTTTACGTTTGTATTGAGTCCTATTGAAAAAATGAGTTAAGCCACGTAGGATAATGTAATGGACAGACACCATTGGAGTGGACGTAAAGGTTGAAATTGAATTTTGAATATTAATTTTGCCACAATATCCCACTGAAGGTATTTTATAAGAATAATTCTTTACTTAATAAATTCAGTGGCATTTACAGCAACAACTGCAAATAAAGACAATAGCCAGTAATTAATCACTGAATAGTATAATGGCATTGTTCGCAATTTTATTTTTTATGTTGGTCTGTTGCAACTCTATTGGGGAGGCGAGAGCATCAAAATTGCAAAATATTATCTCGACTGAAAGGGATTGCTACATCAATTTTATATTATTCAAAGACGAGAGTGTAGAGCAAGATATTAACACAGCGACATCAAGGGTGATTAATGAATTCTCCCATATTTCAGTTCCATATGCTCTGTGGAGAGTTGACGCAATCATTAAAACACTTATTCCAGAAGAACCCATACTTTGGAATCTTGATAAATATCTGGAAGGAAGATTTCCTGCGACTGCATCCAGAGATAGAATTCGTTGTATTGCTCACATCTCCGCAGATTTCAATCCAAAGAATAAAGATGCAGTCGATGTAGCTAGTTCTTTGGTACATGAGAATATATATGGGAAGATATATTCGGGGATAGTCTATCTGTTGATGAGGAATCATAGTTCAGAAATTCTTAAGCAACAGAGGGATGTTATAAAGAAATACTACCGCTCCTAACTCTTGAAATCTCGGATCATATTTTTTGTACTCTCGCTGAATGAGTCAGAGGAGGGTGTCTATTTTATCTGTTCCGGGTGTTCTAAGGAATTAGGCTATTTAGGAAAAGACAGCCGAATACGACCGAGAGAATGGGTGGCAGAAATTATTCAACAAGAGATGCCCTGGTCTTTCTATTTAGTAAGGGGCAAGGAATATGGTGATACAGACTCCACAAAAGAATATTTCCTCACGGCTTTTCAAAACACTAGAAGAGTTAAAATGGAAGCCAAACTTATCACCATCCTTCTACACAATTTTCATAACCTCACTCTGAATGACAAAAAGTATTGCTGGAAGGAAAGGGGTTTTGAAATGAGATACGACGAAGTAGCCTCCTTTTGGGGAACAGAAAGATTTCAATCTACAATCATTGTCATGGATGCCATTAAATACAATTTTCTGTCTTGCGTTGTCCTCGAGGACGAAAGCCTTTCATTTAAGGCCTACTTGCAACCATTCCAAACATCAGCTTGGATTGCAATTGTCGTGGCCATATTTGCAGTTGTGATCTTTCTGCAAGGAGTGTCCTATTTAGAAGGGCGCCCGACTTTCCCCTTCTTTTTCCTTGTCTACGCCTACATCCTGAGTGCCAGCTATTCCTTGTCTAACGAATTAAATAGAGTCCCTTGGATTAAATTGACAATCGGTCCCCTTCTCTTGGGATTTATTGTTATTACGAATTGCTACAGCGGAGTCGTCGTCACGGATCTAACGGAACCGAGGGCGGTGAGGACAATCGACACATTCAAAGATCTGGCGGAAACAAATGATATCCTGATATTTACTCCCACGCAGGATCTATCATATAAACCATTTAGCCTGTCAGCGGAGAAATACCGTAAAATGGATATGATGTATTTCTACCATTGCAATGAAAAGCTAAATGGAACTTTGGAAACTATGGCCTTGGAAATTAGTAAAATTTACACAGCTTGCGGTCAGTATGGGTATGTGAACGATGATTTGCTTCATGAGTTTCACAATAGCGACAAAAAGACACAATACGACATTATTAAACTTTGCAGCAGAATATTTGTCTGTGCGGCTAATATATTCGTGTTTCAGAAAGAATTATACGATAATAAAGTTAAAAGAGAGAAAGACATGAAAGTCTTTGATACTATATCAAATAGGACAAGGAAACAAGCAATGTCAGTTTGGGACAAAATGGGATACCCCTGGGAAATGCTGGAAATGGACATATCTCCTCAGCATTGGATTTCTCAATGTCACAATTCTGTATTCATGGCCAAACAAACCGAACTCCATCGATTCCTCAACGATTCCCATTGGAACTACGAAAAAGGAATTCATCCGAAAAGGAAATTGTACTTTGGAGATGGAAAAGATCCAATTAATTACAAATACAGGATATTCACAATTAGAATGTACCTTCCAGTATGCTTGTATCTTATGCGTACTGTCCACAACGTAAGACTCCATACACTTTCTCATTCTGGATTGCTGGAGATGTGGAGGGAGTTAAAAAAAATGTCCAACTATACCCAATGTACTCGTTGTTTGGAGCAGACGGATGAACCACGACCTTTGGACTTTGACAATTCAAATATCGGAACCATTTTTATTATTTACTCCATTTCTTTTGTCACCGTTCTTTTTGTCTTGCTTGCAGAAATTACCATTCGGGGATGGCACGTTCTAGTTTTATGGTTGCTGATGGCAAAGTTGCTATGTCTCAAATATATTAAACGTATTAGAGATCGGAGAGTCAAAAAATATTTCAAACGGCGAGTCAACCCTAATTTACAGAACCCAAACAGGAGACAATGAAAAGTATCACCTTCAAGAAATTTACATACTTCTGTAATTTTCTAGAGAATTTGATGACGTACTTTGTATAATGGACTGACATATTTGTGAATATTAGTAATTGGTAGGTACATGTTTCACAGTTAAGCAACTGCATCCCTACATTTTATAAAAATTGTCATACTAATTGTTTATCTATATTCTTCTATATTAAAGGGCTTACGTTTATTAGTGTCAATGTAATGCTTCTCATTTTACTTGAATTAATTAGGCTGGCTCGCTGGATTTTTATATAGCATTATGAAAGGAGTAAGAAATAAAAGACGAAAGCAATGCAGAATGTTTGTGGGTGGATACAAATAGGTTTAGACGCAACTTAACGTAAGAACACCCATAAAGTCAGTACATATAATAAATAAGTAGCATAAGTAAATAATAAATAATGTTATTGTTGATTTAATGAGCACAATTTCAAAATATAAAATATGTGCATTTTGGGAATTCAATCATTATATTACGTAAAACCTTATTGATCTAAAATTGTAACCATTTTAAAGATACCTATCTTCTAATATAATCTCATGGGACACGGGCATCCTCATGAAGGTTCCTGGAATAAGCTCAATTTTCTTTGGATCCTCATTGGGTCCTAAACTTATTTTGAATCTTTGAAATAAACTGGTAGAAAACAAGAACAGTTGATCTCTAGCTAAACTTTCTCCAGGGCAGAATCTCCTCCCGTGGCCAAATGGAAGTAAGGATTCGTGTTTCACAGCGTGGCTTCCATCTTCATTCAAAAATCGTTCTGGACGAAAGTTCTCCGGATCTCCCCAAATTTTTGGATCGTAATTTACACCGTACAAGTTTGAGAAGATTACAGTTTCTTTCGGAATGAAATATCCGTGGAACTCAACATCTTCCAGAGTTCTTCTAAAGGTGGAGGGGACAAGGGAGCTGAATCTCAATACTTCCATTAGCACTGCTTCTGTGTATGGCACGCTAGAAAATAAAAAACTGTAATTAAAACACAACAAATTCTACCTACACATACTTTTGCTTTACAATTAAAAAACACTTTACTTTGGCTTGTCTGCAAAACAAGGCAGTCTTGAATCTCCAATAACTTTTTTGATTTCGTTATGCATTTTTTCCTGAATTTCTGGATGACGAGCCAAAAGAAGAAATGTCCAAGTTAATGTTGTACTTGTTGTTTCCGTTCCACCAAGGAACAAGTCATAACACATCATAACCAAATGCGAATCTAAATCATTAAATTAAAATTAACTATTACTATTATTAGTAATAATAAATAATCAAGCTTATGTTCTGTCCTCCTCATTATATCCACTGAGCTACGCAATTTTATCAACTGGAACTGGTATATAGTAAAAAGGTGTTAAAACTTCTTTACCTCCGTTTAATTTATGAAAGCTGGAGCTAATATCAGTTGTTTGTTCCATGTTCTCCAAATAGCAATCAAGTAAGTCTCGATTGTGCCCAACTTCGAATGTTTCCTTGTGAAATCCTACAACTTTTCGTATGAAGTCAAAAACGGGCTTATTATTTCTAAAAAATCCGTTCAGACCAGAATACTCAGGCATAAGTTTTGCAAACCACTGAAAGCACATCAAACTTCCCATTACCTTCAAGTTTTCCTGATTCCTGTAGAGCAAATAAAAACACAATATTGTATTTAATATAGATTTATTATGTATACCAGCTTATGAAATAATAATTTACGTATTTACGTTGTGAGATGATGAATAAGCGTTTGCATTTCTGTTCCCGAATGAGAATGTCTCTCTCCTGCTATAATCGTCCATAACGCATTGAAAACAGCAATATTAAACCGGGCATTTGTGCAAATGGGTTTATTAACATCTTTTCGCAAGTCTTCAATTAGCTCTTTTATTTCTTCATGCACCAAAGACTCCATGGACGTTTTACCAAATCCAAAATCTCTGAGTGTTTTTAATACAAACCTTCTCTGTTCCATCCATACTTTTCCCTCAGTGAAGGTTATTCCTAAAGAATTGTACATTATTATAGAGTGACCTTAATAAATTGTAGAAATATAAAATAACAAACCTTTAGGCAATCCAGTTTCGGGTTCCATGAAATGGGGAAATAGTGGTCTTCCACTGACATTAGTGTGACTTAATGCCTCTTTGATTAGCTTGTAATCGTTAATAACAACCCCTCTGGAAAAACACAAATAGCTTTGGCGAATTTTGCAATGCGATGTAAATAATTTTTAACTTTCATGGGCAATAATACTTAGGGTAAATTAAACGGGGATGGTCATACTTTAAACTACCAAGATCTATAGCAAAAATGTCGCCAAATTGTTTTCTGAGTTTCATATAATCTTTGTAAGGCTCTGGGCTCAGTTGGAGTAGATTCCCAATAACAGGCCAGGAGTACGGACCTTAAAAATTGTTTTTCTTTCACATTATTCTACTACAGATACAAATAGCTATACATTTTAACATTGTTACATATTTTAGTAATACCTGGTGGGTAATTTTTTGGTCTCCCATTCTTTCTTAAGTATGACAAAAGAAATACGAAAGCAACAACTAATATCAAAATAGAAAATATCATGTTCGAAGTATGCAATGAAATTATATCTGTACAGGCAAATGAAGTAAACGGAAATAGTTCACAAAATAATATGGAACGTTTCTCTAATCAAAACTGTACTGCACAGGCACAGGTTAAGGACGATTTACACCCTTTATGCTGCTAACGGCTTTTGAATTAAGCCTACACGAAGTTCTACATAATATACAAATAAGTGTGCACTCAAACTCAAATTGAACATACACAGCTAAAATACTTTTAATGTATTCAATCATTTCAACGAGCTCTCTTAATCAAGTGTCACCCATTTATTTTTATTATCTCTACTGTACTACATTGGATTGGAATAATGTAAGTTTTAAATGGAAAAAATGACTCACATGGCATACTTGCATAGTTTCATATTAATACGTTGCAGGTAATAAGAAGAATCAGACTAATGCCTAAGCAATAAGCAAAATTTTCCCCAAATTGTAGTTTTTGGCCATAAATGAGTATTGAACATAAAATTTCTTACTATTTAATTTATCAGCCTGATAGAGCATTTAACGGGGATTCCAAAAAGTGTCACCGAAACAAATTGTGAATATAAATGCCCATTTTAGGAGCTGTTAAATTATCGAATGTAAATTCAATATGAAGACGCATAAAAACGTTAACTCCTGATTCTTCTTATTCCTGCAGCACATATATTCATTGCATTCTAGTCAAGGACAAGGATAAGGAAACAGAATAACACCAATTAACTACAGCTACCATAAGTACGCGTAAGTATATATCAGTATACCTATATAGATGATTGTCCATAACTTGTACAATCACAAAAATACATTAACTGCTTATTAAACTTCATTTCATAATTCATTTTAATAGCCAACTGATGTTTAACTGAAGAGTTTAACAGTTATCTACTAAAAAGAAATCCATGGTTCTTATTTGTGTAACAATTTTTTTAAGGTTAGTGAAGGTCAGATACTATTTAATATTTGGAGTACAGTAGAAAATTGCTTAGGCATCCCATAGTACATATAGATTCTCTGTCCATCGCTATTATTTACATGCTCTTGCTAACTATACTTAACAGACTTGCTTATTAGAATAAAAGAGTTGTTTATTGGTATAAAGAAATTAGTGTAAGTGTAGTTAAATAATGAATTGATCTTAGTCACAGAATTTAAAGATTGAATATCGTAGTTATTTTAATTCTTGCAGCTGAAAAATATATCTTATATTATTGAAATAGTAATATTCGTCGTCAGAAATAATCAATATTTCATTTTACTATATAAAGATATCTCATCACACTAAATTAGTTATGTATGTTGCAAAAATCGAGACAAACGCTTTTCGCAACCAAAAATTATTGAGCCGAGGCTCAGGCAAAAAGTTTTCTCCCAACCTTAACAATAGCAACAACGATACCTTTGGTAGTGTTTCCTAATTACGGCCAGAACTCCATGGGGGTGTAGACAATTTGGTCCAATTTTACATACCAAGGTTCTGAAATGACGCATTCGAAAGATAGAGCGTGGAACTCCGTCCTTACAGACAGACATCATAGGTGTTCCAATAATGTACCGTGCCGATACAGAATAAGTATTGTAAGTAAATAATAAATAAATAAGTTTATTGTTGATTGATGAGCACCAAATCAAAAGAATATTTTCGCATTTTGGGATTGTAAAAACTTATTGATCTAAAAATGTAACCATTTTAAAGATATCTATCTTCTATTATAATCTCGTGGGCCACGGGTATCCTCATAAAAATTCCTGGAATAAGCTCAATTTTCTTTGGATCCTCATTAGGTCCTAAACTTATTTTGAATCTTTGAAACAAACTGGTAGAAAACAAGAACAGTTGGTCTCTAGCTAAACTTTCTCCAGGGCAGAATCTCCTCCCGTAGCCAAATGGAAGTAAGGATTCGTGTTTCACGGCGTGGCTTCCATCTTCATTCAAAAATCGTTCTGGACGAAAGTTCTCCGGATCTCCCCAAATTTTTGGATCGTAATTTACACCGTACAAGTTTGGGAAGATTACAGTGTCTTTCGGAATGAAATATCCGTGGAATTCAACATTTTCCAGAGTTCTTCTAAAGGTAATGGGGACAAGGGAGCTGAATCTCAATACTTCCATTAGTACTGCTTCTGTGTATGGCACGCTAAAAAATAGAAAACTGTAATTTAAGCACAACTCAACATTTAAGCACCTACACATATGTTTTTGTTTTGCAATTAAAAGGCACTTTACTTTGGCTTGTCTGCAAAAGAAGGAAGTCTTGAATCTCCAATAACTTTTTTGATTTCGTTGTGCATTTTTTCCTGAATTTCTGGATGACGAGCCAATAGAAGAAATGTCCAAATTAATGTTGTACTTGTTGTTCCCGTTCCTCCAAGGAACAAGTCATAACACGCCATAACCAAATGCGAATCTAAAGTATTGAAATAAAATAAACTATTATTATAAGTTGTAATTATAAATACTCAAGTTCCTGTCCTCTTACTACATCCACTACTGCGTAATAAACGTATTGTCAAAAGTACCCCAGTGAGACTTAGAAAAAATTCAACTTTTTGGATCCCCTTATAACCTGGTACCAAATGTGTATCAATCAAAAGCACTAGTAAAGGGCT
>JAQFYC010000137.1:0-81922 GCA_034694165.1 Tomocerus mixtus | reverse complement strand
TTCACCTGCTCTAAACTGAAATTGAGGGGGGAAACCACGTGCCAGCTTCACCCCACCCCTCCTGCTAGTCTGTCCATGTATTATTTTGTCCAAGTTAAATGTCCATAAGGGAAGATCCAGCGAACCCACAATAGGTACTTGTAGTACATGTAACAGTCAATATAATAATGGTTGGTATGGTCTCGCCAAGTCTAGTCTCTTCTGGTAAGTTCATACACTGAAGTAAAGTTTAGCAAAAAGTCAAAGGAAAAAAGAAGCAGCCAAAAGTAAGTCTGTCTAGCTAGACTAAACTAAACCAAGACAATAATAAATATAATATAATGCAATGAAAATATAAAACAAATGCAGACAGATGAAGGCAAGCAATGACTGCATAGTACAGATATTTACAATGTATAGATTTAGATAACAGTAGGGTTAATTTTCCTTCCCCCCCCCCCTTTGAAAATTTACGGCACTCTAGCAGTTATGTGAATGTGTGTTGCGATTTCGACAGTAGTGCTGTGCTTTGAGGCAAACTCGACCACAAAAGGTATTAATAAAGGTTTAGCGTAAATAGAAAATACCTGGAAACTTTATATGGTTTCGTTTGAATTCTTCTTCCCTAATAATGCTCACTCACAGGCAAATTTCAGGCTAGTTTTGGATGAAATTCTCCATAATCTATTACAGATTTCATGTTACTGTCTCATCTTGTCATCATATATACTACAGTATCATAAATTAGCTATTGACCCTATAAGATGCATTTCAGACTAGGATGCGTGTTTGTTTTGAAATTAATGAAAAAGTGCAGTATAAGCAATTTATGTAGAAATTGAACATTATAAATTACTGCAGTACATATATGTATGTAGGTACACTTTGTACACTGCATAGCAGTGTCACATGGAATTCGCTACTACTACTACTTATGTACGTGAATATGCTTTGGCTGTAGTACATGCAAGAAAGAATCTCAACCTAAAGTTGAACTTTTACTTTCTGTCACTTTTGAACCAGTATAAACTACAGATAGATTTTTAATTGCTATTACGTCATAAAATAAATGTCATAAGTTTGAATATTACAATTTACCATTATATTTATTATCTATTTATGCACATACTATATTAGCTTCAAATAGTCGCGTCTTTGTATGTATATGTGTCTCATCAATATCAATTATGTACTTAAAGGATATGTAAATTCATCATGAAATAGAGGGGAATAATTATTTTTTGTGCATAATGTAGCTGTTTTTGTGAATATGGAAAATTGAATCGTAGTCACCCAGCTAGCTTTACAATGACACATAATCACAATATTATTGCTTCATAAAATAAGTTTAGTTATGGGCTTGTTTTCATAATGTACTTCATTTTCACAACAATATAAGGTTAACACTTGACGTGTTGAAACCACTTATATTTTATTGCACTTCAATGAAGGTTTGTACTCTGTTATATTGGAGAGTATGTAAATGAAACAGAAAATAAACTGTGGCAAACAGCGGTAACAATGTATAGTGGTAATTTATTTAAATAGATAACTGCCTATAAAAGAAACCGAAACCGTGTGGAACCGTTGAATAATATTTAGATGTAGTATCCATGGACACATTACTCAATTCTGAAAACAGAATTCAATAAAGTTGAATAATGTAGGGAAAAAGTGGGATCAGACAGACAAATAGATAGATACAAACATACATACATACCCAGACAGAACTTCAAGGCATTCTTATAATGTAGTGTACAGTGTACTATTACCTACATAATATAATAACCAATGACTAATAATTATGCTATGTATTAAGTTTCAATCTCAATACCATAAATGCATGCATGGTTTCATTTACATTTACTTGCTACCAGTTATGGAGACAATGTTACAATAACATAAACGGCACATAATATGTAAAGTTACATAATCGTCCCAAAAGCGTAATGTATGGAATACAATTTATTTATGTACAAAGTATAGGACAAAGATATATATATACATTTGCTCTACATATATGGAAACATACATAAGAATACATTCTAGCATCTATTCGTTTTTAGATCACTACATAGGTGAAGGTGCAAATATATCATTAAATCAGTGGAAAATACATTCCACTGATTTAATGCAATTAATTAAATTGCATTCCTATGCTTATTTACAATTAATGTCATATCAGTTCCAAATATAAAGAAATTCTTAACAAAATGGCAAATATAAAGATAGATAAAAGATTTTCAAAATGGCAAACGATAATTTTTGGATAAACGGATTGCCTGGAAAATTCTATGAGACATCTTTGGTTTTTCATTGCCTTCTCCATATTTTCCAGCTAATTGAAATATATTTAGTATTTTCTATTTATATCTAATTTGCTATTTTTGAAAAGCCCAGCGTTAATTGACCCAACGGCAAGTAGTAATACTTTTACCATTATTGTTCAATATAGGATTGCATAATATTTTAGAAAACCTGAAAAACCTATTTATCTGTATTTTTCCTACGTTAGTCTATGCATGGTACCCTTTTTCTGGCTAGTCCAGGCAACCCTTCACCCTCAGAATCATTACGCAATATTCCTCAGGCTCAGCAGCTCATTAACTTAAGATAAGAGCAAAATACAAGTGCGGGTAAGTATGGCTTTAAAAACCATACGTACTCACATACAAAATACAAACAGGCATTCTCAAATTCTCAATTCACTAATGACATAAGTATAGTGCGATGTAAACTGGGAAAGTTACCCACTCGTTAGTGTCTACCGTAGTCAGAAAATATAATTTATAATACATATTACGCTTCACAGTACAGTATTGCATGTAATAATATGTCAATAAATGTGAATTGCTTTGCTTTGTTATAATTCTCAAGCTGAAGCATGCCACATAAAATCAAGTAAATAATTTAAGGGGAAGGAATGGGTTAAATGCATTGGAGTGTTGTGGAATAACTATTAATGGCAAAAATATAGACTGAACGTAATACAGAATTCATGGGAAATGTTCAAAGAATTAACGAATATTGAGTTTCGAATTCCTTCCATAATTTAAAAAAAAATATGTATTCGAAAAATTTTGTAAATGTGTATGTCGAAGCGCAGATAAAATAATTGGCTGTGATAGCATTTGTCCAAGATAAGATGATTATAATATCCATTTGGGTAACAAGAATACTCAATCATTGCAGCCAGCAATCTCGTCTCAACAATTTTTGCCCCATTAAAATAGCACGATCTTGACTATTCAACGTTATTATTATTAGTATGTAGTACTTCCGAAATACTATTTAAAAGTACCTACTTATTTAGTTTATAAAAAACGGACTAGTACTATATTTCCATGTAAATATTTGCGAAACAGATTTGCGAATATTTCAATTCGCAATTTTTTCTCCTGTGCTCCATTTTAAAATTTTTGAAATTCTGCATCCAACAAAATATGTCCCATAGCAAAGCAACTACCTTTCACAATCTTCTAACTTTAAACTAAGTAAGTACATATAATTAAATAGTTACATGGTTTACACATGGAAATTTCAAAATTATCATCTAACGCTTTTCCCGAATTTTCCCTAATAACCCTAAATTTTAAAATTCCAAAAATTTGCATTCATATAGTTTAACCATGAATAAAATTTGGCATGAATTTTTCCAGGGAAAAATGGCATATGCCAATTTTCTCTTTCCTGACCAACTGTGTGTCAGTAGTGTTAGTGTTGGATATTTTGGCTTGAACTATAATGAGGGTTTCATTCGTCTGTATTTAAGGATGATATTGGGCTAGGCCAATCAGTAATAAATGTAGAGACAGAAGGAGAACTCCAAAGCGCAGGCAAAGCTTCTCAGGAACACAGAGCAGAATGCATGTAACGTTACTTTCACAGTCTCAATGTATTTACAGCTAAATGCAGGCAGAGCAGAGCCCCATTTTCTATACTCTATTGTGGTACCCAAAAAGATCCGACAAACACATCCACATACAACTAACATAGGTGGGTACCCCCTTAAGATTCTTGTTGTTGTGTTGTGGCCCCGCAAAAAGACGAGAGACAATCTCTGCAATGTTATGTTACTTACTTACGGATATGATCGGATGAAGTATTTCTTACACAGACGGATACCTAATACCTACCTACATTATTACATTATATTAGGTGCCTATTTCTAGAATCCTATGTATGTATTACACAGAAATGTATATCGTGTAGCCTAGTTCTTTAGGTAAGGAACTAACATTAAGCTTAGGAACTTATTACGGGAGAAAACAGACTTGCAATGCGATAGCATACCCTCCCATTTAGAGTTTACGTAAAGTGAAGCCAACTTAAGGTGGGGTTCACCCACAATTGTCGTGGCTCTGAGACCATTGTGGCTCTTGTATGCGTCTTTCCGTTTTTCTCAAATGGGCTACAGCACATATCTCCGTGGAAGTAGAATGGGGGAAGGGAGTTGCTGACAAGACTTATGAACATACCCAGTCCGTAAAACTACTATGTCGTGTACATTGCATTGAGAGAACGAATGCGAATGGCCTATGCTATTCCATTGCCTTTGCCTGTATTCTGTGTAATGTTATAATGGCGTTTCTCTCGCTTTAGCCTTTGCCTTCCACATAGCGAATACCCAATCCTGTGTTATTCTCCTATTCCATTTACCCATTCCCATTGCATAGCATTGCCTTTTCCATTACATTTTGAGTTTCTGCTGCGTTAAAGCAGGAATTGCTTGCCTTGTGTATTACATTACATAGGTATTTGTGTGTGTATGTTAAGTAAAGCAAGAGTCCTTCCTGAAGCTTTAAAGCTGTACAAAACACAGAATACACTTGATTTTACGGCTGAACTTACAGCATACGTAGAAGCCTGCCATTACATTAGTATATTCCCCGTCTCTGTGCTAATACAAGGCTCAGTCACCAACTCGATTTCCCCCTGATCTTCTCAACTTGTAAGTACAAAATTTTATTTTTTTGCATTTTAAAAAAGCTAACATATCTATGTGTCCCCAATTTTAAATAGGGAAAATTCTGACGAGTAATTTCAGAGATTTTCAACTTTGTACTCGGCTCATTTTTCATATCTTTTTCAATGGACTTTAAGCGGCTGTTTCTCATCTCAATTTATAAAGTCCCATTTCAACATTTTTTTGTGTGATTCTCAAGCTTGCTAGTTGAAACTAAAATCTTTGAAATGGGCATCTTGAAATTTCAGATATTAGTGTTTTTCCTGGGATTTTCATGAATTTTTTTAATGTTTTCTCAGGGGTGGGCAAACTCCTTTGCCCTACTGACATTACTATGGAATATTTTATGTGAATTTCACCAGATTTAACTATTTCCCAGAAATGCGACTTAGATGGGTGAATTGCTAACATTTTGCCTTTAATGTGAGCAAATAAGTTTGAGTTGTCATTCTAATTTTGAGGAATTTTGTCGAATATCATTCTCAACTAGAGAGTTTAGATGGGCAATTTCTCCATCAGTTGGTCAGCCCTGCCTGCCTTAACTCTGGCTGCAGTTCTCCTTCTACCTTTTTTAACAAGACATTGATTACGTGGTTTAAGTTTAGCGCCGTAGTGTTACGCATCCAGAGTATTCATTTTACATTGCCGTCAAGAAATATAGCTATCGGGTCTCTACAGTGCAGTGCAGTATGGTTACCCCTTTACTACATCCAATCCTCTTTTTACTATTAGCTTAACTCTTTATGGAGAAACCGTTCTCTCATACGGTTCATTCTTTATCTGAATCATTTATCCCTCATTTTATATTAATTTTTTTAATCACCACATCCTTAAAATGTACAGGGGAATTCAATTTCATGCTTATGTTTTTTCCATATTGGAAAAATGGGATTCTCATCCAGTTTTTAATGGTTTTTTAAACTTTCTTTTGAGATACACTTTTGTATTATGGTAAGGAAGGATGGTTCACTGCCTACATACATTTTCCGTCTTCTGCTTATGATATCTGCTAGCTTGTCGCGGTGTGCTAACTTTCCCTCCAAAATAATAGAATATCCCGCCTTGGACTATTAGTGTGTTTTCATGAGATTTGGGTTTCTCATGTTTTTATCATTCTAATATGTATTTTATTTCTCTTTTCAGAATAAGGTCTAGAATTACCGAATTCCGCAATGCCAAGGGCTAAGAATGATGCTAAGCCTAGGGGTCGTATGACCGCCTATGCATTTTTTGTTCAGACGTGCCGAGAAGAACACAAAAAGAAACACCCCGATGAAAGTGTAGTGTTTTCCGAATTTTCTCGAAAATGTGCAGAGCGGTGGAAGGTAATTTATATTTTGATTATTTCTCTTGACTTTTTAATATGGCTTGTGGTATGTATGGATATATTGCGAGATCAATTAGCTAAAATATTTTAACTTGTGTAGACAATGTCCGAGAAGGAGAAGAAACGATTCCAAGAAATGGCAGACAGAGATAAAAAGAGATATGAATTGGAAATGCAAGACTATGTTCCAGCAAAGGGGGAAAAGGGACGGGGAAAGAAAAGGAGACATACCAAGGACCCCAATGCGCCAAAACGTTCACTTTCAGCTTTCTTTTGGTTCTGTAATGATGAAAGGCCCAAAGTTAAGGGAGTGAATCCAGAGTACGGCGTCGGGGAGATTGCTAAAGAACTGGGGCGATTATGGGCAGACGCTGATCCTGAAGTTAAACGAAGATATGAAGCTATGGCCGAAAGAGACAAGGCTCGTTATGAAAGAGTAAGTCCGTTTCTTAATTGGGTGACATTTTTTGGATGTATTTTAAATGTGTACATATAGATTCAGAAATTGGAGAAAATGAACCAGTTATTTATTTTGGAATTTTTTGTCTTTTAGGAAATGACCGCCTACAAGAAAAGAGGAAAACCAGATCCTGTAGCCCCACCTCCCCAAGAAGATGACGAGGAGGATGGCGATGATGATGATGAAGATGGGGATGAAGATGAGTAGGAGTATACATGGAGTTCCCATAAATTTAGCTTTTGTATTGTACGAAAAGTATGTTTGATCTTTGTAATGTAATGTAGTTGTAATCCTATCCGGCATTGGTTCGCTCAATGTCTGGGTACATATGGTCAGGTAGGTAGATAGAGAACTTAATGTGTTTTAAAAATAATCGTTTATATAATTGTTTTCAGAAGTTTGTTGTCATTGTCAGAAGACAAACCACTGTTACAATATTATAATACTATATGTGTGCTAAAGGAACACGAATTTCATAAAGCGAAGTAAATCTTATCCCCAGGATCTCAATTATTCTTGAATTGGGTAGAATAATAATTGTTGATCTTCAAAATACTAAATTTTACAAGATAACTCATTTCGATTACATGGGACTTATTTCTATGTATTTAAGTGTGTAACAAAAATAGACTATATTACAGATATATTGAAAAGTAGACTCTTTAATAGTAGACTATAATTATTTACTAAATATAATTATATCAAATATTCATTATAAATTAACTAAATATCTGTACTTGTTATTATTATACGATCAGTTTATTGTTCTTTTATTGAAAATAAACATAAGCGTCTAATTTTCAGTTAAAGACTCCCACTGTGTTGTTACAATCATCATTCACAACAACAGGCCTTATGAGTACTAAACAATCTCCACTTACTTTAATACGGATATTTAATTAGTTGTATCATTTAAATATGTAAAATTTTAATATTATTTGTTAAAGATATAATGTGATCAGGTTTTGTAAGTCAATGAAAATGCAGAACGATATACTTCAGGTACCTAGTTGTTAATAATAAAGAGATACAGAACTTATCAATTAACTGAACAATAAAACTTTATTACATATACCCATGCTAATTAAGCTTTATAGAATCCGTAAGCAGCCATGATGCAATTAAAATAGGACATTTTTATCATAAAATTATGCAATATTTGTAGTCAAAGTTTGTCACACATTATCATTTTGCATGGCAAAATTGTATAACAACTAAAAACGTTTGCATATTGGGAAAAATGTATCAGTTTATTACTCTTGTATGCACTATAGCATTATATTTAGGCATAAGATAGGATTTTTCATGTCTTATAGTTTGCAAACTGTAAAAAATATTTCTCATTCACTTTATTATTATATATTGAGAGTTGCATGTTGGTCGTGAATATAGATTACATAACTTAATTATATTGCAAAATATGTTGAAATGTTCAACCTATGTTAGGGAGACGGGTACATGAATGACGTGGCTTGGCTTGACAATTACTCAAAAGACAATTTATTTATTTCCGTCCTTTAAATTGATATTGAAGTGTTTAAATATTTTGTAGTTGTGTATAAAGTTCATTTGTGCGCAGAAAAACTGTTAGTTAAGTACGTAAGTTTTCATATAAGGTACACATTGTGTGAAACTGCAGCTTATGGGACGTAAACCGTTTAATGAGCTGTCCATTTATAAATATGTCAGCATAGTACATACCTAAGTGCAGTCTGGGTTTGCATGATTATTGACAGGGCAAATAATAAGAAAGTTTAACAAAAGTGAGCAAAGTGGAAATTCTAATTAACTACACTAAATAATGCATGCGAATTGAATATGGATGGTTTTAGTTATTATACTTAATGGTAACAGGAGTGTATAGCTGATAAAATATGCCTGAGGACGAAGAGGACGCTTAGCTTGATGAGATGAATTGGGTATGTATCAATAATATGAAATATAAAGCTGTGAACTACATAGTAGTAAGGGTCTACTTATTTACATACCTCCGTGTAAACTAACATTCTCCTCAGCCATGTCCATATCGTTGCTTAAGTAATCAAGCTTTCCGGTATTGCTTTTTAATATGAAATTTCAAGCCTTATTTAGGATGCAAAATTCCAGGTGTCAGACACAAGTTTTTATGGAATGCAAAATACCTAACATGTTTAACAAATACAGGTACAAGAACGTTTTAGTCGTTTTTTATTCCATAAAAACTCGTGTCTGAAATCTGGAATTTTGCCTCCTAAATAAAAAGTTGTAACTTCGTTTTTGAGTGCATAAGCAGCGATATAAAGCTACTTTGCAATTCTTGTGTTGTGTTATATTGCTCATACTAGTTGTTATTACGTAGTTTTGACGGACTATCTAAGAATTTATCTAGAAAGAAATGCCTACGGTTTACTTTGGTTTGTCATTGTCACCTTCTTGCCTAGTTGCTCGCTATGTAAGGGTGACACACTACGAAGTATGCTCACCATAACCATAATAGGCGGAAAAAGGTAGTCCATACAATAGTGATATCATTTATCCTAAGATAAGTGGAACTTACATTATGTTATATTAAAAACATCCAATCGGAATCTCAATCTATATATATCTAGGAGTGTAAGTAAAGTAATAAGTATTTTATTGATCTAGCCCTTCTTGTATCGACAATGACAATTCTCTATGCTTTTTAAATATCCACCAACTCCCATTATTATGTCTGAGAAAGAAAACTTTTCTGTTTTAACGCGCATTCGTCGTTGGATTGGATTTTAATCTAAACTAAAGAGTCCAGTCCACTTGATGGCTGAATATTACATAAACAGACTCTAACTCTAACCTATATATGTACATATGCTAAAGCTGAACTCATCGTCATAGCCATACATACTTAACTTGTTTAGTTTCTAGTTCTATGTAATCCACATTCCGATTGCCAATATTCCCCTGCTGCATATTCACAGTTACATCTCAATTTATTGCGTTCCGATGGAAAGCTAATAGATACATAGAACACAACCGTTACATTTCCTTCCTCAGTCCCTTTCTTCTCTTCTCTCAATCAACTTTCTTTTCTTTCTTTCTCCCTGAAAGAAAAAAGGAAAGATAAACAGAAAGTTCGAACTAGAATTAGCTAACGCAGCATTTATTTAGAGTATTTTTAGCATCAGCTTTCTATTTAAAGTCTAAAAAATATAAATGTGTCCAAATTGAGATGTAGGTTCCCTATTTAATTTATTGTGGGATTAAATCATATAAAGTACCTGCCATTGTGTCTTAAAATATTTTAGCTCTTTGTGTTTAGAGGGGTTTGTTGTCATATATGAAATAAAGTATATTACAACGTGTGTAACTATTGGAGGATATTGCATACATTATTTTTGAAAATAGTATTGTGCCCTGTACAATCGTCAAGATGATTAATATCATGAATTTCTCATCTTTACTTGTAATCATTGGATGCTGCTTTCAATTCACGTGCACTCAGGACATTATGAAAACGGTTAACATTGGTAAGTCTTATTTTACTTTTGTACATCCCTAATATATAGCATAATTATAGTATAGCTTTGTAATCTACCCTACCTACCATGTATTACATTAAAATATATCTCCTAGTTATAATAAGTATTAGCTATAATAAATAGCTAATTGTAGGCAAAAAGTGAAGCTTATTTTATGGTGTACTTTGGCATAGGTATGATATGATGAATGTATTACAAATAAGCGTGAGTGGAGGAAATGTCTTTACACATAGCTTGACAATTTTTATGTAGGTACAGGGTTCAAATGTTAGTAAATTGATTGATTAACATTGTAATAATTCATCCCATCGCACACCAATATCCGACTTTGACGGAAATACATGCTTCAGGTTGAATAGGTTTCACCTTGGCGTTATTCGGAACAGCAGAGGGCAAAAGTTCCATGAATGGGTCTAATTACTAATTTACATTTTTGAGAATTCTTTAACATAATCCCAATCCCAATGCTACCGACGACAAAATTGTTTGTATGGTATTGTTCCTGCTTAGGGATTAGCGTTGTTTGTGTATCCTATGTCCTACTACGCCGTATTGTCGTTAACCTCGTACATATAGTAGTGAGGTCAAAGCATATATTTTAAACATGCACCATTATAAATGCAAACGAATAAATGCAGTTATTAGTACCTAAATGTAGTAACTAATCCATCAGAGTGCAGAGTAAGTGGTGATGCTCTTAAGAATAAGTACAAGTAAGTACTTAAGTATGTAGATATTTGCATACAACTAAGTATTTTTATCTCAATTTTAGAGGTAACAAATCTAAATCGAACTATACAATTCAATCTCTTATTGGAATCTTCTTCAATACAGTACATACCTATTCAAAGGTAGGTTCTAGCGTCTCTGTACCTTGTTGATGCTACTTACTTACTTACAAATATTAAGCGATAAATGGGATTTGCAGATTAGGAATTAAGAAGCCACCAATGATCCATTTCATAGAATTTATTAATTACAAAGCTTTTCTGTAGGTTTTCCTGTCTAAATACTAATCTAAAGCCAAGCTCTTAGAATTTTCTTGAAAGATAGCACCATTGTGATAAAACCTTACAATATTTACCTGGACTACATATACTGAGTTACAGGCCCCTGAACATAAATACTTGTATGCTTAAATTCAAATTGATAATGACTGGTAATTTCCGTTTTATGTAGTAGGTATCTTTGTCAGGAATTTTCTTCTGTGTAGACCTTTATTAGTACTTCTCGACATTTGATATAATTTAGAGTGCATATATCCTTCAGAAGTAGTTTCGATGCAAAATGAAAAATTCTGCGTAAATATAATAAGTAAGAATCTTATGTTATATATATAGGGTTGTGATTGTAACAACAATTGCATTTATTAGTATCAATTTAATTCAAAGAAATGATAGAAATAGGTAGGTAAAATGGTAATTAAAGGTATTAAATACCAGTAATTAATTCATAAAGAGCAAATATTTATTTATGTTGAGTACTTAAGAATGAGCTGTATGCGGCAAGGGCAGGGACGGGTAGTGCTAATAACATAGTAAATAAATTCAGCGAGGTGATGCTAAAATAAATATTGTTATATACAAATACAGTGTTATACTGTGTTGAATCATTTGTATTTGATTATTGATTAGATGTTTGCACAAGCATAACGTAGTAAGCAACTTAATATTAAAAATTAAACTTGTGTATTTAGGCGTGTGTGTGATATCTGGAGAAATAATATATAATTTATACATAGATAGACACTGCTACTTACTGTACAAACGTAGCAGAACTTTAAGATGGCTTAATATTTGCTTTATCTTAGACCGATGAAAGCAACATAACAGCAGAGGATTTTGTATATTGTACATTTTAGGCGTCTTAACGCTACCAAAGGTACACAGTGACAAATGAGTATATCGTAAATACTGAAATTAAACATTACTTATTAATTCTTTGGGCTCGCCCTGCAAGATAGATGCTGTCATTAAGTTAGGCATTAATACGACGTTTACCAATAGGGTTGAGCTGGGGCGATTAAAATTAGACAAAAATGCAGAGTTGGACAACATTTATTCACATTAGAACGTTTTTTAAGGTTTCTTCTCTCTTTAATTACAAACTTGCCATATTTCAAAGCCAGGATATCCTACTTTTTACACATAGCATCTTTTAGAGCAATATTTATTGGGTATAATCATAGAAATTCTATGTCATCAAAACCTATGCACTCACAGAACACGTAAAATGCATTATACTTTCACCCATTTGAATAAAAGTCTCTGTTGAGAAAGACGGCTAATGAATTAAAATAGTTATAACTGGATTACGAACGCATTGCCAATTTTTCCAGGTTTTTTAAGAGTGACCATTCATATCTTACACGTTGTGATTATGAGTCCTATATTGTAATTGGAGAAATGTTTATTTAAAACTAAATATCAATAGCTGCCTGGTCGTATGCTAAATAATGAGGCATCCTTATTCTCCTAAATATAAGTATGAAGAAATGCATACATTTCTAATTATAAAACATAAATACATATTGTATAGGTATGTATACTAAATATGTAGTTGGCCTACTTCTGTATGTATTTTCGAATTAGATTTTAGCGTAAATAATTTTGATATGACCAACTCGGTCTACTTTAATGACACCTAATCTAGTTCATCGTAAAACAAGGAAAGAATACGTGTAAAGTAGTTTCTATTCTTATTTGTAATAGTTACGCTGCCTGTCCATGTCATTACAAGTAAACAATACAAGTAAATATACGTATTGCACAATTGAGAATTAATTGTCTTGTTTTCCATATCCGATAGACATATACATAAGATTTCTACATAATATGTACTATTATAAGTATATCTTATCTATGCACTTAGGAATGTAATTATCAAATTACTATAGCCAGAATAGAATATTAGTAGTTCAACGCAATTCAATCAACTTGTACTTATTTGTGTATTGCTGTTTTCCAATATTTTGTAGATAATTTGGCTATTTACATAGTTACTTGAGAAACTTGAGACATGACAGGGGAGCATAGCTAAATAGTAAAATGTCTACCTACGTAATGCACAGAATAAAGAATGAATTGAATTAAAGTAGAGTACAATATAAGTAAAGGAATACAGGTAGTTTTAGTTTTATCATTTATTATGGTCCTTCCAGGAAACTTTCGATACTAAATATCAGTAGCATATAAGCATGTACTTAAGTATATAGAAGATAGGCACTGGAGGAGTATATTTTTGACACGGGCATGACACGTAATGGCATGGCAATGAAAGACAAGGAAGGGAAGACACGCTCAATAGTCAATTCAATTGTCCAGCTCTCCCATTGTCAGTCAAGTCAAGTCACCCGGGTTATCATTCCAGTCGGTTCCAGTCCATCCAGTGCATAAAAGAATAAGGAGCTATGGAAACGAGGGGCAAACCTCATTAAAATTTCACACTCCAGTTTCTACTTCTCCAAAGTTGATAGCCATGCATGCGGAGAGGATTTCCTTCAAAATTGCAACTTGTCTTTACCTTTACAGACTTATTTATCTTCATCACTTATGGAAACATTTGTATCGCATTCAATTCAATCCACTATGTACCTATATGTACAAATGTACATAAATGCATAAAGTATGTACTCAAACCCACTCTACATGTTTGCATTATGTATTTTCATTATTCTCCTACGATAACGATTGTATCTATCATCTAAATAACTACTTTACATTACACTATGGAGAAAAGAGTACATATAAACATCATTACCAAGTATTATTTATTATTATATAAGAGTAGACTCTCTATATGTACTATATAGAGCATAATAGACTCAGTATGGAAAATGGATTATCTACAGGTACATTTTCGGGAAACGCCAGAAATATTCCATCGTGGGGTGACCTAACAACGGTTGTTTGGTGCACTTTTTACCACATTCACATTAATAGAAAATGCATAACATTGATATCGAGAATTAGAACATACCTATAGTCATAGTCCTATCACTATCGCCCAATTGACAGTGTAGAGTGTAGAAAGTAGAAGCAAAATTTAATCTATACATAGCACTGTCCATGCATGCGTGGTCTGGTCTAGTAGAGACTAAAATAATAGGTTAGTGGATTGGATTTATTGTAGATAGCTTTATAAAACGTGTACAAGGGGATGTCTTGTCTTTGTAGCTACTAACATGTGTATTATCTACTACTATGTATGTACAATATTGGGCAATATGGGCCAAGCATGCCAAACTGTCAACCGTTTTGTATGTCTCCAATATTCTACTCGTTGACCTTATTTCAATTAGAGTGATGCACGTACTGTACTATAAACTAAAACAGTGTGTAGCTACTAAATACGCATACCAATTGCCATCCCTAGTAATAGTAGAAAACGGCAACCTTAATTCAAACTATAAAACTTGTGTATGTAGGGGAGGAAAGCTATTTAAGATATTTAAGAATTATGCTTTAATGTTATCAGGTCAGGTAGCATCTTATTCTATGCTGATTCTTTACACGTAAAATCAAGATGACCATTGTTGCTAAAAGTTACTATAAAAATCGCTACTTAACTATACCTATGACGAGGTGGCTCCTCTTAACCTACGAAAAATAAATGATAATATGATATATTATGAACGTATTGGTATCCAGTGACAATATAATGACAAAGTATATTGTGACACTGCCTTTAATTGTACTAAATATCTGTAGTTAGATTTATTCCTGAATTATGTCATATCACAGTGAATGGGGCTATTGATTTTTGTCACACTTATGCTGTACTACTATATATAACTATAAATACATTGTGTTTGTATAATGGCTACAGTACTTTTTCCTAACTATGTTTCGTTAAGATAGTGTAATTGCTACTTTACCAACGAGATAAAGATACGACGAGGCTGACATTTTAATTGCCAATGGCATTGTAATATTTTACAAATGAATTTCTTTTTGCAGTTTTCTTTCATGAGGATATGGAATCGCCAAAATTCTTCGACGCTGCCGTCCTCTACATAAATAACAACCCTTATCTCAATGTTAAAGTTGGAAATGTGAAGAAAATCCATTCAAATGGAACCGATGCAACAAAATTGATCACAGACAGTAATTATTCATTACAAATATATATAATGCATACAAAAAATAAGCATAGTTTCTTAGCTTATCCAGTTTGTAGTTTTTGCAAAAAAGGTGTTCAAATATTTATTAATGGTACATAAAAAATGCTTTGTTCCATTAAGCATTAATGTGTGCAGGTATTAATTACGAAGTTTTATGCAGAATTAAATTCTTAAAAAGCATGACACCGTTAATCCGTATGATGTAAGTATGCAAGATACTACAAACTACAATATCACACCGTATACATAATAGCGTTAAAGTTTTATATAGTATTTATCAAATATACGATTGATAGCATTATTATTTTATGTGGCATGATTCATATTACTAAATTATGAATTAAATTCTTACTGGCTACAATTTTTCATGCAAATAACTTTCACACTACGAACAATGCACATTATGCAACATTATACTAAATACATCAGTTGTCAGTTAGTACCCAGCTCCCAGCACTATCTAACAATAAACTATTCGACCAAACTATTTACCATTAATTTATATTAATCTACATAATAAGTGTAACAAATTACCTATAAGCATTGGAATTAATATGACTCATCACTTTGAGAAAACACAATTCCACCTCAAAGAAAATGTTGCAACATATCAGATCAATGCAATTGCAACATATCATCATATTATACTGAACAACATTACTTTTCATTATTTACATAAGCACATACATGTCTACTTAGCAGACACGATATTTACTCGTCACACAGTAACGAGTTATAACGTTCTTATTGTAAAATATTGCATGCTGACTGACTTATTATTAAAGACAATTAAAATACCACTATGTCCGAGAAATAGAATAGTACGCTTCAACGTTATCCCCGTAAATGTTTGCAAACTAATTTTTCAATGCGTAATTATACGATTTTTGTGAAAACGTAATTTCTAACCGTAGTAGTAGTATTTGTGATAGAAATATAAAAGTCTATCCTTACATTCTATCGGATTAGCAAACAGTAAATTATAGGTATTTAATGCTGGTAAAATAAATCAGACGCATACTGTCTTAGAATTTGTTACATAGCGCAAACAGACAGAGATCAATTCCCTTAATGCTTATGAATCTCATTTAGAGTTGTTCCGCTGTGCTAACACTACAATGCATATACTCACCCAATCAGTACACCACTCATCTCATCCCATTTTCTTACAGAAACAGAATACAGTCACAATCACAATCACAATTGCTCGTCTCAAGTTGCCTCCAAGAATAACCCAACACAAATCAATTTCCAATTGCATGATTGCTTGCATTTTCACAACTGTCGCCGTCTAAAATCTCACTTGAGATGCTCTAATTATAAAATCGCAATGTATCTAAGGACTATGTATGTGATTATGTAATGCATAACCATGAACAAAGAAGTATTTGTTGCCTGTATTAATTTTTTCCGATATTTTACAGGAGTTTAAAAACTTTTGAGTTAAACTAAAATATTTATAAATGTTTATATAGTGTGCAAGGAATTGGACGAAGTGACTAGTGGACCGAATGCTCCTGATATAGCAATTGATTTTACTCGTCAAGGGATCCCTTCTGAGTCAGTGAAAACACTTGTAAAAATCATGAAATTGCCTACAATTGCTGCCACTTTTGGTCAAGAAGGAGATATTCGGTAATCACGACTGCTTTCTGAAATACAATTTAGTTCTAGTTATGTCTCAAAGGTTGATTATAATGACAAACATCTTTGCTAAATATTGCTCATAGCTTTCTTAACTGCAAACAATTAAAGAGCAAATCAAGATTGAAATTACTTAATAATTATACATTTAGTTGTAGTGAATAACTTCCCCACTGTACAATATTAATATTTGATATTATAGCGAATGGCGAAACCTTCAACCGAATATGGAGAAATATTTAATACAAGTGTCACCTCCGGCTGATGTCCTGGTCCAGTCTGTCCGCTCAATTGTTGACATGCAGAACATGACAAGTGCTGTTCTTCTTTTTGACGAGCAATACGGTAAATATAAAATTGACCGATTGTCACAATGGGTTGAAAATATTAAGTGCAAATGTTGTATCTCTGAATTTGTTATTTTAAAATGTTTTCGGTTTGTCTTTCATTGTTAATTTCAGAAATGTACCACAAGTACAAATCTCTTTTGCAAAACATGCCCACGAGACATTTGCTCACTAAAGTGGAAAGTGACACACCAAATCTGAGAAGACAAATTCACAGACTTGTCCATGTGGACATTGTTAACTTTTTCATTGCCGCTACCATTAACGAAATATCTCAGGTGTTGGCAGAAGCTTCTGATCCAGAAGTGGAAGATGGACCATATTTTAGCGATGAGTATGCTTGGTACTCAATGTCTTTGGTAACACCTTAAATTTTTTTAAATTCCCCTAAAAATTTCCCCTAAAAATTTTCCGGTTACGTAAACATTTCTGTGAAAATGAGTATTAATAGGTAATGATGTTTATGTAATAATAGGAAGAAGGAACTCCGAAATGCTCTGGTTGTAAGACGGGTGTCACTGTTGTCCATTTATCACCTGAATTCAGCGACAAAAGTGAAAAACGAAGAAGTTTTCTAGACGCTCAAGGCACAATACGAACAAACCGACTGACAGAAATGTTCTACTTTGATTTAACTGTGGATGCAATCATGACAGTCGGGTGTGTTTATTTTATGAAATATTTTTGTTCTAAATAGACAATATCTAATAATAATGAATTAGTATTTAGCTATAGCTATATTTCTTAGCGTTAGCTATTAAATACACAGCCACACTCCATTAACATTGGAGTATGTTTTTTCCCGAATAGTATTCTAATTGTGAATTCGGTTTCCTAATATATTTATTTCAGTAAAATGAAAACTGCTGGTACGTGGAAAGCACCAGGCAAAAATCAATGCTCCTCCTTTAAGGATACAACCATATCGGATGATTATGTGCTGGACTTTTTTGAGGCTTTTAAAATGATAGCAGTAGACGAAGGAGCTGAAAATATATTAGGACCCTTTCATCTTGAAGGAAATGGAAGAAATTTTCCAAATTTCGTAATGAAAATCGACAGATTGACATACAAAGAAAAGTCAGCAGAACCTGTCAGTAAAGAGGAAATTGGGAAATGGAATGCTGGTTTTGGAGAAAAAGAAAGAATCATGTATAACAATGCGAGAGATCTTAAATCACACGTAGCTTTAACAGTTTTCCGAATCGTCACAGTCGTGGTATGGATCGGATTCTAAATAATATTAACTTTTTAAGTCATTAATGAACTCTCGTAGTTTTTTCCAATATTCTTTCTAAAATATGTTTTTTCATGTTTAAACAGCAACCTCCGTTTGTGTACAAAAAAGCAGACTGTGTCGAGTCAAAAGAAAATAAATACGCTGCCAATGATTGCTACTATGGATATTGTATTGATCTCCTCAAGAAAATTGTCGAAGATTTGCACTTCAATTGGACCATAACAAATGTTACCGATTATGGGTACATGAATGAAGCTCCTCCCCATGAGTGGACCGGCATGGTTCGCGCACTCAAAGATCGAGTAAGAATTTTGCTTTTACTTATTAAAACCAATCGTATTAGTTTTGAAATTGTGTTCTACAAATGAATGTATTTTTAAATTTGCAGAAAGCAGATATTGCATTGGGGGCTATGTCGGTAATGGCTGAAAGAGAAAGTGTTGTAGACTTCACGGTTCCTTATTATGATCTCGTGGGAATCTCCATTCTTATGAGAAAACCAAAAACTACGACATCACTCTTTAAATTCTTGACTGTGTTAGAGAACGATGTATGGATGTGTATTCTCGGGGCGTATTTCTTTACAAGGTTTGCAAAACCTGTTTTTGCAATATTTTATTTGTAGGATAAACTATTTGTCAGTTATCAAGGCCTAAATGTTTGTTTCCTATATTTTAGCATTTTGATGTGGATATTTGATCGATGGAGCCCTTACAGTTACCAGAACAATCGAGAAAAATACGAAGATGACGAAGAGAAGCGAGAATTTAATTTGAAAGAGTGCTTGTGGTTTTGTATGACTTCTTTGACTCCTCAGGTCCTTATTTTGTATTAACATTATTAACAGATTTTGTTTATAAAGTGTCAAATGTAGTTTGTAAATCGTCAAAACATGCAAATATTGGTTAGTACGGAAATCTCCAATTGCAGTGAACTTTTATAGATTCATTTAATTAGTTTTTTTGCATTTAGGCTTGAAAATATGTAAAATTATGACTAATTTAAATTTTGACAGGGAGGAGGTGAAGCTCCGAAGAATCTTTCTGGACGTTTGGTCGCTGCTACCTGGTGGTTGTTCGGGTTTATTATCATCGCTTCGTACACTGCTAACTTGGCTGCTTTCTTGACTGTGTCCCGTTTGGATGCTCCAATTGAGTCTCTGGAGGATTTGAGCAAACAATACAAAATTCAATACGCCCCGGTGAAAGGGTCCTCTGCTTGGATATATTTTGACAGAATGGCTCACATTGAACATCGATTTTATGAGTAAAAGTTTTAATAAATATTCCATTCGAAGAATTCGCTTTATAATTAACTTTACCTTCTAAATCTGCTTTTAGGATATGGAAGGATATGAGTCTGAACGACAGTATGTCGGATTATGAACGATCCCAATTAGCAGTGTGGGATTACCCTGTCAGCGATAAATTCACTAAAATGTGGCAAGCTATGCAAGAAAATTCGCCACCAGAGTCTTTTGACGCTGCCGTGAAACGGGTTCGAGGTACCGAGGGGAAAGAGTCGGATGGATTTGCATTTTTAGGTGGGACTATTAAAACATTTTTTTAAGTTTTATAAGTAAAGATATTAAATTATTATATCTACAGGTAAACTTGCAACATAAATTGCAAGATAATTTTCTAACTTTCATTCCTTTTGTGGTTTTCTGGGAACCATTTGACATTTTACAGTTTTTAAGTAATATGTATCTTAATATTTATTTTTCTTCCAGTATGTGTTTCACTAATTTATAAAATGAATTTATGAAATCTGCATATTATAACTTGTTTGTGGAATTGTTTTGCTGAATATTGTTAATGGAACAGGTGAAGCTACGGATATAAAGTATCAGGTGGTCAGCAACTGTGAATTTCTCCAGGTAGGAGAAGAATTTTCCCGAAAACCCTATGCCATAGCGGTACAAAAGGGTTCCCCTCTTAAGGAATCATTTTCCCATATGTAAGAATGGCCTCCATAAGCAAAAAAGTTATTCTTACTTTGAAATAAATGTTTCGGCAAACCCATGAAAACTGGTGACGCATATTTCCATACGTATATACTAGTATTGGAAAGTGCGACTATATAACTAATCTTAAGCCAAAGTACCATATTACGTACAATTCTTTGGATATTTTACGTATAGTATATTTTCAGCGTAAAATCCACCTCTTTATTTCAATCTGAAGAGGGTTTGATATTTATTTGTCCTTAAACGTATTATTTTGCTTGCAAATGTGTAGACACCAAAAACTCACTGAAATATAAAAAAGTGAGGCTGGCCATCGAAACATCGGGGTCTTAGCAATTTCTAATATCTTAGAAAATACGTATATAAGTGTGATTTTAGTAGTTTTATCTTTTTATTTATTTTGTTTATGTATTTATAATTAATTGTGTGATTAGTAGACTTAAGTATAAAATGCAATATACAAGTCAAATAAATGCAAATTAGTATAAGTAATTGGTGTGGTAAAGCAATGAGATTAAAACACGTTTTGATCCGTGTGAATTTCCGTCATCGTGGCTCCATAGGGGATGCAACAGACATCCGATATGAAGTACTCATAAATTGTGATGTCCAAATGGTTGGGGAAGAATTTTCTCGTAAGCCGTATGCTTTAGCTGTACAACAAGGCTCTCCACTTAAAGATCAATTAAATGATGCGTAAGCCTTTTAACTACATCATTCCATTGACTGAATGATGTTTCATGCACTCTGTAATGTAATCTACACTCTAATTGTACTCAAAAGAGTAGCCAAACGATAGCTCACAATATTTGCAACCTGCATTTATTTTGCACTAAATTAGACATTTTTTATTTCGCACGCTCTCACGTTGTTATACGAAAATTTTGAAATGTTAGCAAAAGAAACTAATAGGCGAAATATACATAATAATGTGGCAGGATCTTGAAATTGCTAAATCAGCGACATTTGGAGCAGCTTAAGGAAACATGGTGGAATGATAATAGTGAAAAAGCCCAATGTCCCAAAGATGACAATCAGTCTGATGGTATCAGCATCCACAATATTGGTAAGTCGTGTCATTTCGATAAAAAAAAGTCTGAAATATTCCTCGAAATTGAATTTGGAAATTAAAAATGCATTATGTTCTGCAGGTGGTGTGTTTATTGTCATTTTCGTGGGAATCGTGATGGCTTGCTTCACCCTCATCTTTGAGTACTGGTGGTACCGCAGGAAGAACATTGCCCAAGAAATGGCTGAAATGAGCTTGCCGGCGCCCAAAGAGTTTGGCACCTCTTTTAACGTGGAGAAAACTAATTTTAACACCCAATACAACAAGTATTCCTGAAATAATTTATTTCCACCTATGTATAACTACACAGATTCGTTTTTCAATGCTAATCACTCCAATTTTCTATTTTCAGAGCCCCGAATCATGCTGATTTACCTTCAATTGAAAATTCTTGGTGAGCAAACAAGTGAACAGCCTATGGATTTGTAGAAATTAAAACGAATTTTATATCATTATCGTTTTAAAGATTCACCAACGAAATTTTAATAGTTGTGTTGCGGTTTCTTAAAGAATTCTTATTAACAATCCGTCAGCAATATCTTAAATATTCTTGAATTATGCATCTACATTGCGTATTATTAATTATTCCCACCTAAGTACAATATTACCTGAATTGTTAGACATTAATCCATAAAATTATCTTTACTTTTTTGCCTTCTTATTACAAATTTAGGATACGCTACACAAAGTGTACAGAACATTATAAGTAAATCAAAGTTAATGTTAACATAATGTGTGTACCTTGCACATAAACAAATATTAATGAGTACATAGGTACTTTTAAATATGTATTAATAATATCAAAACAATTCTTATTATTATAAGAATGCGAATTACATTTTATAAGATGAATAATAGGGCATTACATTTAGTAATTTGTCTTGGCTATCCACATCAAGATCAAAGTAATTCATGGTGCAATCATATTTATTAGCCTTAGTGTTGTGTATACCAATATATAAATATTTATCTTATCGTTAGTTTGCTAACGTTAATGCTATAGCTAGATTTTCACCAACCACATCTTATCATTATAGAGTATTATGACATTAAAAACCACTGTAGCTGGCAATAAATGTATATTAAACTGTAGTATACTTAGTTGTTTCCACGGACTATAGCATAGCCACATATATTTTTCTGCTATCGCATTATAAATCCCTTGTAATATTTATATTTTGCTCTGGAAAATAGTTTTAATGAATTAATTGTATAATGTACAATGTATCACATCAAATATGTAATAAAATTATGATATACATCTATATTGTACTCTGATGCCATTTACTCATTTTATTCTTTTTAATCACTATACATAAATAATATATACTGACATAATAATTATTATGTCATTGATAATGAGCGAATGGGCATGAAAAATATGCATGTAGAAAATTGTGCGAATCAAAATATTAAGCAAATCTCCTTATGAAGACTTGCAATGTAATTTTCCTCCAAGTAAATACACAACATTATAGTAGCTAGCACTAACAAGTAAACCATTATGAAATAATTTAAGCAACCATTTATATCAGCCGCAATGAACTTTCAATGTCAATTGCCATATTATGTTTAATTAGCATTCGGGGGCGTTGCATTATTTATTCATGAATACATATACATAATGCACTCAGGATGTGTTGAAAATAATACTAGACAAAAAATCTTCAAATGCTGATACATAAGATATATATATATATATAATATGTACTAATAATAGGTACCTACTTAGTACCAACATAGATAATGCTAATGTGGTTACGACCATTAAGGCATTCTGGCGCCATTTCAGGATCTAAGTAAGTATTAATTATAATGATGATATGTTATTACTAGTACGTTGAATTATGATGAGAGAAATTACAGGAATCATGTTTGGTTATCGAAAAAAGCAAAGCTCTGCAAAATTTTCATCGCATGACTGCATGACTCACTGACATTTAGAGAGGAAATGGATGTCAATATGAGGATGAACATGAACATGAGATAAGAGAAGATGTGGAAGAACATTTATTGCAACACAACGCAGTTGCTTTATTTATTTATTTAACATTAATGAGGAATATTTTCCAGAACAAAGTCAGCCGATGAAATTTTAAAAAATAAAAGAACAATGTCTTAGTACACAGTACTTACTAATAATAACCGAAAATCTGATATTTAATTGTTTACATAGTAGGATAAACGGTAGTTTAGGTTTTTTTTTATCTACGAGCTAAATCAATAGAGTTGATTCACTCTTATTTTCTCAATTCTATATTGTGATGTTATATCATTTAAACAATAACATATTGTGTGTAGTGTCAATTTCAATTAATATTTATGGCTAGAAACGCTTTAAATCCCTAATGCGTTGTAATATTGTAATCGATGCGTACAAAAATTTTATTATTAATTTATCAAAACGTTTCTCAATTATCTTGGTCTCCGTCCCCTTCTTCATCTTCTTCATCAGCCACTTCCAACCAAAGAAGCCACTGGTTGACCTAATAATAAAATAATATAAGGTTTATTAAAACGACCAAAATGAAGAAAAATTGAGAAATTTCTAAGAATACGAATACGTATTTGGGTTAATAAAATTACCTGGAATAGAGCATTTCCTTTTCCAGGGTAATCATCCCGAATATCCTCTTTCCACTTCAAAAAGGCCTCTTCTTCGATTATCTCCAACTCGTACATGTTCATAAACCAACGGAGTAGCATGACTGTTGACAAAATAATAAATAATGTTGGTTAATTTAGATTTAAGATAGCTATTTGATTAAATAGAACACTCAATGTAATTATTGTTTAGATAATTACCTTTTGGAGAGTCAATAGCGAACCATGCGGCTTGTAAGGCGTATACAGCAATTATTTGCAAGTCGCCTTGATCGCGCAAAAAGTTCCCGATAACGGGTTTAAATTTCAGCAACAATTCTTTTTCTTTTTCTTTGATAGCTTTTTCGTTACCACTGCCTAGCTCAGACCCAATGGATTGAGCTGCTTCCTGTAAACAATGGCAAAATGTTCCAATCAGTATAATTATAATTATAATCCATCATTATAATTAGTAAAACAGTATACAATTAAAAAATATTTCACACAAAACACAAGAAAATTTAAAAAAACTTACAGCAGTAGCGTATTTGAAGATTACAGTTATGAGAGCACTTATAAATCCTTGGGCTGTGTAGTAAGCGGGGTCGACACTGTCTTTTATCCAAGTTAAGAAGTCCATAGTATCGGAATTAGTCTAAACAATTTAAGAAAATCAGTATTTAGCAACCAAGGAGTTATACCATATCATTTACTGTTCTGTTAAACAGTATTTACTATTTATATCATAAAATGAAATTATTTCGTACCAGGAGTTGTTTGGCCATTTCAGCCTGAATTTTCAATAATGGGAAAAGAAAGTGAAGTTCACGTTCCTCCAAGATTTCCGCCATGCGATCCTTGGTGCGATCAATTTTAGGAAGTGTGTTTAGCAAGTTAATCTGCATCAGGAAATAAATAAAGTTAATATTTTTGTTCATATATTTGTAGAATTTAAATACAATTAGAAATTAGCACCACATATAATTGTTTGACATAATACCTTGCTTTCATCAAATAATTTGCAGAGTTTCGTTTTCTCCATGGTTTTACCAAGCTGTTGCAAAACCAAGAGTAAAAAGGGATAATGGTTGCCATTCTCAACAGATTCGGCAACTTCAACGAGAGTGAAGAGTTCTTCACTTATTGCTAGAGCAGCAAAGGCAGCAACGTAGGATTTGATGCGAGGAATATCTGCTTCCAAGTCACCCATCAAGTCAAGCATGTTACGAAAAGCCTCTAGAAATTGAGCCTTAGAAGCGAGTTCTTCCTTGACAGCGTGCATCATTAAAAAGTAGATAAGCTCTCGCTCCGATTCTGCAACGAATATTAACAATACTCAGTTAAAATCCAGTCACATATTTTTCATCAAGTCAAAACCCTAACTATGCAATTAAATATGTACCATTTTGATCTAAGGCTTTATTGAGCACAGCGGTAAGAACATCGGTCATAAATCTGTCCGGTATCTTCAATTCTTTCAAGGCTTCGGTAGCAACCTTTTCCCAAGTATGCTGAAGATATTCCTCAATGAGATCTTCAGCCTTCTTCAAAATTTCGTCCCGTGTAGGACCCTAAAATAAAAATAAGTGATGTTAAGAACACTGCCGTTTTAGCAAGATAAGAAGACTAAGTAAATAATAAAAAAAGTAATCTGAACCGAACATTACCTTCTCCTTCTTCGGTTTCATTTTCTCAATAGCATTTTTGGTTGATGAAACATTTGGAGGCTCTTTCGGAACGAGGACATTTTGAATTGGAGTCTGTTGCATGATCATAATTGGTTTGGTTTCGTTTAAAACGGGAATAAATACATTCGGCTTCATGTTGTTCGGGAACATCTTCATCATAGAATTAGGTGGCGGTCTGAGAGACAACTCCTCTGATGCAGGAGCCATCGGCGTCGCGTTTCCTGAATTCACCATGTTGCTCATTTGAGGGTTCTGTCCCTGCTTCATAAAACGTGGAGCAACAGGAGCCTTATCGTAACCTGCAAATAAAATTAATTAGTAAGGCATAATATAATATTTGTGAATCTCTATAAATAGTAATGCATAACTGAAACCTAATGAGCATCGAAACTTCACAGTCCATTTTTGGTGAAAATATATTGAACAAAAGTTATTGTAATACTTTGTTCATAGTACTTTATCATAAATTATAATGATTATTAAGTCCAAATTGTCCACTGGCAAGGAATATAATTTCTCTGATCATTTAGTATTTCTTTTAAAACAATAGCTTTACATACCATTAATGATCATATTGTTATGATTATTTCGCATATTGTTATGGTGCATGGCTTGCTGGCCATGGTGATCGTAGTGATTTATTTTATTGCTTTTGTGCTGCATGTAGAAAGGTCCAGTAACCGAATTATTATGATTATTGAAATTTCGCATTCCTCCAGAGGGCCGGTAGTTTGGTTGCGGTCCTTGATGATGATAACCATTGTTTTCAATACTATAGAGAAAAATAACATCCCCATTAATTTATTTCATATAAACGTGGATAATAATCATTTATTTATAATTTTAAATTTTTGGTCCCAAACTTACCCCAGAGTCTTTTCACTAAGAGTGATAACTCCAGGTCCCGTTCCCAAACTTGTCATTCCTAATGGAACTGGTGCAAATACATCTTCCATTCCTGTCCTCGTCTTCTTAGAGCCCATGAGCCGAGCATTACGTCTAGGATCTACAAATTTCATTTTATTCAAATTATTAATAATTTAAATGATAGTCAACGTAAATTATACTTGGAAGCAGATAGACAAAAGAAATACGGCTAATACAGATACGTATAGGTGCTGAATAACCGTTAGTCAAGTGTGTCTTATGCATATTGTACATCATTTACATTTTGCCACACAAAATACAGACTGGCAATTAGAAGAGAATATAGGTCAGTCCATTAGTATTTTCAAGATTACAATGATATACAATTAACATTAACAATAGGCTGAAAGTGAATGGACAGACGCTAATAAAAAGGTAAAAGAATGCGCTAAAAAGGAACGTGTCTGTGAAAACTACGATTTCCAGACAAAATAAAGAATACGGGTTGTGCAATGTACTTGACTATGTTTATTAGCCATATCAGAGGTTACGCAATTAATTATGCACCGCACACACGACGTAATTGTGAGTAAAAAGGTTTCTCCAATGTAATATACCCAGTAGAGCGTATCTAGCTGGTTACTAAATCACAGAGGTGAAAAAACTGTTGCAGTGTCGGCAGAAAAAAGCGCCAAGGACGCTAACTGGTAGAAATATGCAGTAGTAAATAATTATCTCAGCCTGTCTCGTGCAACTACATGGAATTTCACATTTTTCAGCACGTAAACTAGCTCAACCATGAAAAACTACTCATTTTATATATGTAGGTATATACTTATATATTAGGGGGAACACAATTACATTCTAAGAACTATACTACAAATGTACTAGGAAATGGATTTGCATTGATCTCGGAAGAAGATTGTGAATAAAATAAAATTTAATCTTACCAATTTGCAGGTAGCGAAAATCTTCCTGCGGTGACCTATTTCCGTCCGAGATTCCTAATTCATCATGAGCTTCTCTACGAATTTCCTGAATTGGTTTTGGACTTTCCTTCTGAGAAATAGTTTGGCGTGGAAGCCAATGATTTTCCCGAAGTTCCAATACATCTTGCAGCATGAATCGTATGCGTGAAGGAAGTTTTTCGATATGTGAAAGTTCCTTCATGCGGCTAAAATACTGATCCATCAAGTACTTTCCCTTGTCATTATCCAACAGATGTCCACATGTACTCATTATCTGACAGAGGCACTCAAGATCTTCCGCCTTCGTCTTCTTGACCAACTCCTCGCAACATTTATGTAGGATAGAATGTGTGAGCATTTCAAGCTTTCCGAGTTCACCGATAAACTATAAAAAAACAAATCATCGAAAATTACTCTAACTGTCCCGTTTATTATTAACACATTTAATATACATATTTCCTTAATAATCCAAAGGACTCACTTTGATGTTACCAAGCATCTTTCTCTTGGCCAATTGTTTTTCCTCTTCTTCCTCTGCTGTGAGCCGTTCGGTCCTCTGATCGAACATGGCTGAAGCCCTGGCTCGATTTTCGTATTCATCTTGACATTTATTTAATAGGAGGCGACGAAATGTAGTAGTATAATCGGGATTAGGAGGGTCGAAATTGGGTACTTTCTTTGATAATTTTTTACATAGCTGCGCGTACATACATACGTACTTGGGTTCTTGCAAAGCTTTTTCGAAAATCTGCAAAATAACCACAAAATCATTAATTCATATCCACAATCACAGTGAAATCCTCCTAGTTATCTTCCATACATCCACACTATACACTGAATAAACTTTCAAATTTCATTCAATGCTTCAAAGGCTCATTAATTCCTATTTTCTAAGGTTTATGCTAACTTACCAGAAGAATAACCCCTTTGAGCAGAACAATGGAATCAAGTCCAACGTTAACCAATTCCTCGCTCAACCTATCGAATGTTTGCGGGGTGAGTTTGTTGAGTATACCTCGAACCTGTAACACAGATAAAACATTTTTTATTTTAAATTTGTATACATACAATACTCGTGAGATAAGTGACAACAATAGGTACACGTTATCAAAACTAATGATACTTTTGGAAATTTATGACTAACTAGAATAAATATAATTCTACCTGGTCTGACAGTCTGACTACAGATACCTACATAGTTAGTAAATACGGAAAAAAATAAGATAAGTGACCCAGAAACGGCAAAGCTGCGTTTTATCGTATCGTGGTGGTCTGGTCAGCTGAATTTAGGTCTTGAATGAAAGAAACATAAACAGAGGATTGAACTAACAGGACTACTTTTGTTAGCACACAGGAAGACACAGAGCATTTACTATGTAAACAATCTTATCTCTATCTGACGGAAGTCTCACAGCAGATAATTCTAAGCTTGGCTTAAGTAAGTACAGTAAGTAATACGGAAGTGGAAGGACGCTCGATGATATTGATTGATCTTCCTTTACTTATCCTGTCTTGTCCTACTATTACTTTACTTGTACTCTAAGATCTATGTCATTCTAAACTGTAATACTCTTCTTTCTTCTAATGTTCTATCTAATTCTGATGTCAATGTAAAATGTAATAGTAAATACTCACTCTTCGGAACTTGGTATCATCGCTATTTTCTGGAAGTGCATCTCGTTTAATAGCAGAAGGCGGAATCCATCTCTCAATGGTGCTGGATTGGGAACGTATTTCGTCCCTGGAAGAAATTTAAAAAATTAAGTATCATTTCATTACATCAAATAATCATCCATAATTTCTTAATTTATTATTTATAACTTAATATATCATCAAAAAAATATAGAAATTAATTCTCTAGTTATGTCCCTGTCCTAACATTTATGTTTTCCCGTAATTGATTACACTGCATCTTTAACTGCGCAGTTAACATTAACATTATAACAAACAGTGGAACATTCTCACTTTACGTGTCATATACAATGTACGCAAGTAACACAAACACAAATACATAGTGTGCATTTTTATTGCTCAACTTGTTTGTACCACTTACTTACATAACATATCGCAACGTTACGTTAATAAAGTTTTACAAACACCATAAATAAATATATCAGGAAGGACTTGGAGAAAATACAAACCTATTATGCCTATGCATCTGCAGCGCATGTAATTGAATGAAACGCAATTAAAATAGAGGTCAGCTTAAATATACAACGGAGGACAAACTTGAGTGAGTCGTCACGTCAAGTTACAATAATGAATGCCTTAATCAAGACAAACAAAAAATAGAAAAAATACAGATACACAGTTCAATGTATCGTCAGTTTTGACCAGAAACCTTTACAGGTAGGTTTACAAGTCAGCACCAGAAAAACATGAAATTGTCTGCATAACATTTATGTTTGGCGTGATCTGATGACTGTTTAGATGTTTACTGCATCTGTAGTCAGTGCTCTACGTATATACAAATGGAAATTAACATTAAATCTAAAAATACACGAGTCAAGTCAAATATTTGTACCCATACATAGCTAACATAATAAATAAATAGAGAATACTTACGTATAGACTGTAATGTAAGTAAATGTACATACCTGCCCCCTAAAACACGAGAAGCACCTCCTTGCTTTGCCGGCCCTTCCGTTGTTATTTTATGTAACACAAATTCAGGGAAAGGTGAGGATACCAGCAGGGGATGAATGGAGGAAGTAATTTTGTCGGTTTTTAAGTAAGTAGTCCACTTGGAAAATATTCCTCTTTCTCACTTAACGCTAGACGAGCTTCCACAAAAGCACCCTATTTAGGTACAATGCAAAAGGTCGAAAGGTTCGGCTGATATTAAACGGTAGGTAGGGCAAGGTCGGAAGACGCGTTGCGTTGTTATGGCTTAAACCCGACGAGTAGGTACCTAGAATCAAAAACAGGTAAATTGTAAATACTTAAGTCAATAATAATAGGAAAAATATTTTTGTCACATTCCACAAGATTCTAACGGTTTACTTCACAATATTCTTTTCTTAATAATAACAATAAGGGGACAAAGCTTTTGGCATTTAGGGAAGAATAAGAAAGAATGCGTTAAGCAGAAATACAGACACACAGTTACGCGCAGAACAAAGTATACATGGTCTCAGATCTTTTCGTTTTGTAAACCATATGCCTAAATCTACTCCATGCTACATACCCTAGAGAAACCATGAAATATGTATTTAAGTACCTATGTAAGGTACCTTAAATATTACTACCTATATTATGTACTATGTAAATACCTACAAAGAATGTACGGAATCGTTCAGATTGCTCGCCCTGAAGGTTGCTCCATATGTTTGCCAAATAAACAGATTAAATATTTTAAAATTTAAACTGAAAACTGGAGCAATATTTGGGGAACACCCTTATAATTTGAGTGAAGGATTGATAGTGGAGTAAAAATGCCCGAAAATATAAGAAGCATGATGTGATGACATAAAAAGTATTCCAGATAAAATGTAAAGGAGAGCAAAGCAAGTAGGAGAAACATCCGTAAAGCACATGCTCTGCTATTTCATGGAATCGATCCATTCTTCCTCTCGCATACTTTTCAGCCAGCCAGCCAGCATAGCATCCAGCCAGCCAGAGCCAGTCTTAGCGATATGACAAGAAGGCAAGGGAACTTAAACTTCACTATGTTACACTATGAACATGAAGTATATGAAAGGAACTATGAAACGGGCTAGTGTTAAGTAAGTTAGGATTTCTAGGACGGGAAGGGGAGTAAAAAACGAATAATATCTGAATCTGCTATGCTGGCTGGTTCTGGTTTTGGTTCTGGCTCTGGGAAACGTTGCTTTTAGCATTGCATGCATTGCTTTTGGCTTCTGCTGTCTCTGTCGCTAACACTAAACAGTAGTAGAAGTAGACTCTGATGCATTACATGGCACGGTTACTGACCCTTCTATAACGATCAGCATCAGCATATACGAAACACGTGTTTCATGGACGCGACGCGACCCCAGATAAGGTATGTACATTTTATAATGCTCTTTCCAACGTATTTATATGAATGACTACAATATTCCTACTTTTCCTTACTAAATACGCTATTCTCTCACTGCTCTATGTTAAGCTTCAATTCAATACAATCCTCCGGTCCTGCATATTCCAACAACTTCTAAACTTCTAACTCTGCTAGGAATTAGAATGCTCTATTCTCTGAAAATCATGAAACAATACTATAATGATATATAAACTCGTAAAAATACCCGTCCTTTTTCCGTCCCATTCCATATACAAACTACAATACAACTAGCTTTTCCCCACATACATACCATAATATATATTACATAACTGGTACGTTACTATATTTTAAAATGCTTCAAGATTTGCTTCCTTTTCTCATTTCTTCTGTTTTGTCTATGTAGTCAATTCTCTTCTGTCTCTAGTCTCTAGTCTCTGTCTAATCTCAAGGAAAGAATATTGCAACAACAATTTAACAATAACAACCCGAAGGAAAGGAGCCTAACGATTTTAACATTCCTATTAGCTGACTAACATCTTCGATTTTCGACCCAACCTAGTATTTCGCAGCTTTATTTAATACCATAGACTAACTTGTGTGTTAAAATCTCTTTTTATCTACCTATCATGCATGCATTACGTATTATATTACATTACTGTATGAAATTAACAATCGAATCGAAATTCGTCATTTATTTGTACGTGTGCATGGTAAATAAAAAGATACAGTCAATATTATATTACAAATTACAGAGATAGGCTTCTCGGTTGCTGTTTTTTGTCGTCTAGAGCCAAAAGTTTGTATTGTATTGCACTTGTACTACGTACAAATAAATTAAATGCTGTATGTAAAGTCTACCTATAGCTATGTATACTGTCATATCGTAATGTAACGTAATATGCATTATCGTCTCCTTCATTTCTCGCTACATGGGATGACTAATGCCAGCAAAGCCAGCACATCAATTCCATATCTCATTCCAAGAACTCTCATGGCTGACTGTTAGCTAAACATCGTCAAAAATCACATTAAAATAGCATCTATGCATTTCCGTCTTCCAAATCGAACGCAAACATAGGTTTGCATAATGTAGTTGTACTTGCACTTAACATAGAATAGACAAAGACAATGCCAAATGCATGCTTCTCTACCATGCAGAGCCATCATCAAAACTTTTGAACAATAACTGAAAAACAACTATAGACCTTGGCCCGACGCGACCTTAATAATGAACCTTAAACGTCACTACACAGTACAGTATACACTATACAGTATAATTAGTCCTAATATAATGATATGTAATGTTACACCATACTATATTGTGAACATAACTATTTACTATTTCATAATTTCAGTATCATTATACAGTTTCAGTATTTAACTTTTGTTTAAATATACACGGCAGCTAAATATTTAACCAACTGTATGTAAAATGTAATGTAAAGTCCAATGCATTGTATTTTCGAATGAAAGTTTACCCATGCACTGAATACTGAATTGCAATGCATATACAGAAACTACAATAATTGCTAGTTAGGAGAATCATGCCAATGCCAATGGAAATAGGTACATAGACATACAAAGCAGCGTAAAAAGTAAATCCGAACGAACTAAGCAAGATGTTGCCAAAACTGTTCAGCCGAAGAAACCTTTAGGCTGTATGGCGATATTATATATTAATGCACCTATCTACCTATATAATACATACTTGCTGCTTAAATTTGCTCTCGAGGCTCTATGTAACGTCACTGAACAGATTTACGCGGTACATTGTACACTACGTACATACACGCTCGTTGACGTACCTAATATATTTTTATATCTAAACTTATTTATAAGTATGAGTGACCCTGACCTGACCTGCCTGGATTGCCCATTAAAATGACGTGTATAGAAGATGCTCTATATAGTAAGTAAACTGCCACGTTATGTGCAAACCATTATAAGTAAGTAGTTTACCATATACTAAGGAAATTGAAATGACAGAGCCTCCTTAGTTAGTAAAATGTGGTTGCGGCATAACTTAATATGAATGAACTGAACTTAAAAGATAACTGAATGACATTATATAGAATGTCGTGCTAATAATATTCTATCTGTCCTTTCCTAATGCTCTTCAAGAAAATTAGAGTCAATTAAATTCTGTCTGGCTTTTCCTTTGTTTTAAAGCTCTACGTAGTAATATGACAATTTAATGCTAGCGCAGCGCAAACAATAAGCTTTTATAAGCAACTATAGTAAATATAATACTTTATTTTGTATGTGCCAAATAATACAAGCCTTAAGAATATATCTGTATCTGCCCTACAAAAGCTAAATTACAAATTATGTAGTTTTTAGTGCATAAAAGATGATTTTTTTGCGGAAATTTTCTTTTGGAACTTTTATTTCCAAAATGTCTAAGACTAATTGTAAGATATACTTTTAAAACGATGAAAAACTAGCAGAGAAATCTCCCTGGTATATGCTACCTAATAACAATTAATCTAATTCCTTTCTGAAAGCCTGCGGAAAGTTTCTCTTTCTCATTTCTTGCTTGAGTTTAACCGTTGGTAATATAGAAGTTAGTTACCTTTGCATTCTACGGTTAGTTCACAGGCTTGAGTTATAAAATGAATGAGAATGAATGAATGAATGAGACTAGAGGCTTGAATTAATTCAGCAGAAAACCGGATTACGTATATGCATCTACTGAAGGTCAAGTATTGAAAGATACCTTAATTACCGACAATTCTTTCTTATGGATACAGAAATTGCATGGCATGACGTCGACAAAGTTGTCAACCTGCTGCTATTTCTAAATATATAACTAAAGAGTACGAAACACTTAAACTATGTATTATATATTAGAAAAACTATAGGAGATCAAGGAACTACGTATCAATAAGCCGAATCTCTTATCAACTAAATAGTAATGCAGTATTAATGCTCTAACGCTCTTGGAAAACTGAAAGGATAATTCTTTTGAATTCATACAATTATGTGCGAGGCGAACAGTTAATATTTAAGTTATTTCATATTTTAGTAAAATAATATTATAAGTATAACGAACCTTAATTGAATATTGTGTACGTATGGTGGAGAGAAAATCTTGGTTTTGATTTCTACGTTGTTGTACGTTGATTTACAGTTAGTTAAAAGTTCTTAGGAGATAAATAGGGCTGGCTGACAATGATTATAATTATAAGGAAGAATATAACTGGATATGAAATAACACACACGATGAACGTTTAACACAGGTAGGTAATAAAAAGTTTTTCGGTGATGTTCTAAATATCCTTTGTGTTTGTTTGATGGTTTATGGGCGAGTGAGCTGAGCTGAGTTAGGGATCTCCTCCGTAGGATGATGATACGTTTACTCGTTTACTGTACTGCAATGTAATTTGCAAACTGTTAGTCAGACAAAAGAATGTGAAGCTGACTCTGACTGATTTGATGTGACTGAAATTGAAATGAGTCAACGGTAGAAGAAAGACTCAAATCAGATGAGACTTTCCACAATGTTCCAGTATAAGTATTTTAAAAAGGTACTGTGACTAGCAAGTGCAAAACAGCTATGCTAGTCACTAGTTTTCAATATTGAGACTTATCATACGCTGAACTAGAAATCTAGTCAGCTTTTCTCTGTACGATAATTAAGTAAAATGTAAAATTGGTTTGGTTAAAAATTGCGAATCAGAACTCTTGCAGATTATTTGTCTGAGTGTACTGTACTGTAGTAGAATGTAGAATTGCGCGAGACTGAACTGAGACTGGGTTAAAACTGTTTTAGTCGAAGAGAGTCAGAGTGAAACGGACAGATGAGAAAAAATAAAAGGAACTTGACTTTTCTATTACAATGAACTGTAGTTCTGTATATATGTAAATGTAAATGTATAGTTAAATAGATAATTAAACTATACAGGAGTATAGAGATGCCAATAATATAAATATCCAGCCAGAACAGACACACCGTTCCAGTGTCGTAAGTATAACAGTAATAATAGTCTAAAGTCTAAAAATCTTGGATAATGCAAATGTCGTTGTTCGGAAACTATGATAATCAGATCAGATAGAGAATAAGCAATAGGTAATGTATGTAATGTAGCAGAATAGAGAATCAAGACATACGTGTATGCAAGTATTATAGGCGAATCGTTTGATAAATACCTGGCAGAGAATCCAATGCAATCGGGCAATGGCCGTTCTTCCTGTCTTACTCTCCTGCCTGGTCTAACCTTACTAACTGCAACGTCCCCCTAAATCTCGACTTCTACAATCTACACTCTTTCTTCGTCGGGTGCCTTCTATAAGCCGCATAACGTCTCTTGACATGTACATGCATTAGATGTGCATAAAAGACAGATCGTAAATAACAAGGGGGTTCACAGGTACAATTCTACCCCTATAATCACCAAAAGTCGAAAAAAATCAAATAACTATGAAACAAAATCTTTTAAAATTCGGAAAATTCATGATAACCATCCGAATTTCATTTCTTGGCATGACACTGGACAAAATATAAATATATACATGCAAAATACATATACTACATCCTATCCTAGGTAATAATAATACATGCTATATTTTCCTACAGTACATATACAGTACTCCGTTACGTTACAACTCGTGAGCAGCATCTTCCTAGACTAGAACTATCCTCTGTCGTATTAGCCAGACTGAACACCTTTCGCTACCCCATTCCTCGATAAGCCAACGTTTCCTTTTACAAAATTCGCATAAACTCGGAGATTTCCAAAAATTATTTCCACCAATCAAACATCTTTTTAATCTTCTGGGAATTTTTCGTGAATGCACAAAATCATTTACTTTTAAATGATAGAAATCTCATGGCACAAAAAGATTGCTACGATTTTTCAAAGGCATTTTTTCACATCCATTAACGATTGATATCGGAAATTTATTTTTCGAACAAATATTTTAAATGATTTCAGGGGTACAAAAAATTGAGATAGCGGTAATTATAATGACTGAAATACTCTTTTTAAGTCTGCTATTTTAACTTTTCAAAATACGTAGCCAATTTTGAACAAAAAATCGAAAAGGGATAAATTCTCGAGGTAACCAATATGTACTGCTAGCTGGTAGAAGTGCGCACGGTGTTGGGCTGAATGCGCAGTGTATTCACTCAGATTCATCCTCACAAAACTTCTGTTTGTTGGAAATTGTATATCTGCCACGGATAACACACTGTTAAACCTAACGTCCTCTAAACTAGCCCAAACAACTAAGAAATCTTAACTATACCTAAGTGTTAAAAACTAGTACTAAGTAGTATTACAGAGATGAGGCTTTAGAAATGTCATGATACCGTGAAAAAGCGAGTATAGACCGCGGGATGTGTATATGCAATATCGGCATTAAGTGCACTTTTGATGAAAAGCATAATTTACTGGGAACAATTTAAGGTGAATTTAAAATTTTCGGGGAGGGGGGCAGGATGTCACTTTGGCGCTTCCAACCGATTTAATTTACTTTTGCAAAAATTTTACTTTTCAGCCTAACTTATAAACACTCACTTTGAATATATGGTTCCCGTTGGTTGAGGCCCAGCAAGCTTGATTTTCTTAAGTTGAGTCCCATTGTCATTGTCGATATTTCATATTCAAGGTGTTTCACATTCCACACTGCATTGCCGGTAAAACTGATATCCTATACGTGCGTACTGTTGTCAAGCACGGTGTTTCATCGAGGTTTTATTTCCAATTTGAACGTGTTCAACCTTTGTTTCCAAAGCATGCTTTGTGCTAGACAAAATGAAAACGAAACTTGCATTATAATGGGATGGTAGAGAACACTAAATGCTTATTTAAAAATTACAAGTATTAATATCCATGCCTTGTCGTAAATCATTATGGATTCCGGGATGACAGTAAACCTATCAGAATTATAGCAACCTAGGAACCTAAAATTAGCCTATCGCCTATGTGTGCTAATTTACAAAACTATAATACGTATACTTTAACGTAATGCAAATGAAAGGTTTAAAATTAAATCAAAGGAGCATATAAATATATAAAGCTTACTCCCATTATTAGGAAAACGATATGACCACTATTTAAACTGTCACAAAGGGAAAGTAGCTGATTTAACTGAACCTAATTATGCTACGCAAATTAATCAATTCTATTGTCAATACAGTTATAAAAGCTTTTTATTAAGTCAGGAAGTCATCAATTTAAACAACTATTAAAATGACATTTAATATCTTTTAATTAAAATTACACTTATTCTAGGCAGATATATTAGTTTTATTCCACAACAGTAGAAACTCTCGACTCTGAACCAGAGACAGAACCAGGAGACCCCGAGCGAGATCTCGAAGAGGATGGAGAGCCCGAACGTGATCTAGAGCCAGATTTTCTTGAACCAGAAGGCGATCGAGACTTCGATCTAGATTTTGACTTGGACCTGGAGCGTGAGCGGGATGGGGATCGAGACCCAGATCGGGATCGAGAGCGGGAGGGGGATCGTGAACCTGACTTACGGGATCCAGACACCGAACGGGAGCGGGATCTCGACGTCGATCGTGATTTTGATCTGGACCGAGATTTGGATCTGGAACGGGATTTGGATCTTGATTTAGATCTAGATTTTGAACGAGAGTTCGACCGCGACTTTGAACCTGATCTTGACCGCGACCGAGACTTTGATCTTGAACGCGATTTTGATCTTGATCTAGATCTTGACCCTGAATCATCTCGTATATGTGCTCTTTTTCTACCTTCCTTATTGTCACCTCCGTCAGATTCATCCGATGATATTATACGTTTCTTTCCTCCTTCATCGTCACTGTCGTCACTAGAATGAATAGAAGATAATAGTTGATTGTAACAGGTAATACAGAATCAGAATATGTAAAGTAGCAAAGTTAGATAATCAGATTTCACGAACCCGTCGCTGCGTTTCCCCTTATCTGATTCGGACTCCTCTGATGAAGAGATTGTTGCTTTAGAAACAATTTTACTTCTCTGCTTAGCAGTGAGACCATCCTCCACATTTTTCTTCTTTTCCTTTATTTTCCTGCTTTTTCTGCCTTCGCCTCGGGAACTGCGTTCCCTCCTTCGTCCCTCTCCACTACCCCTTTCTCCAGGACCTCGTTTTTTCTTTAATCTCGGTTCTGCATTTTCATCTCCAGACGGACCTGAAGAGCCATCTGAAATAAAGCCTTCTTCGTCCCTCCTGCGACCTCTTTTCTTCCCAGAGCCCTTTGCATCTGGAGGAGGTTCCAAAAACATAAGAGCGTTTTTCGTTTTCTCTTTAAATTCCTCTCGTCTGCGGAGCATTTCAACAATTTTAGTTTTCTTATCTTCTTCAATATGTTTCTGAAATAAAATAAATAATAGCATAAATTATTTTTAATAAGAGAAGTGAACATGCATTTTTCTATGTGCTCTTTAATTAGTATTTGTGATGTGATAGGTACCTGTTCCTCCATTTGTCTTGCTCTAAATGCTTCTCGTTCCTCTTCTTGTTTCTTTCGCAACATCTTCTCTTCTTCGTCAAGTTTTCTGGCACGCGCAACATGATACTGAGCTTGAGATAGTAAGTCTTGACATTGCTGAGCCTCGACAGCAGCTTGCCCTAAGTCGTATCTCGAACGATCTCCGTTAGTTGACAAGTAATTAAAATACTTATGTGCCAACCCCAATTCATTGACAGCAGCGAGTACCAAAGTCAAATTGGATTTTTCGTCGCGTAAAATTTGAGTGGCCAGCTTTTGAAGAATCAAAGCCAAGTTGTACAATATAAGGGTATCTGTTGGAGCAACTCTTCGGGCCTGTAAAACAAAAACAGTTAAAAGATATGTAAACAAAATGTAGTGACGTTCATTATACAGCTAAGTGAGCCAAGGTTGAATACGCTTTACAAGAATCCCAAAGGAAATTACCCTCAAAAGTGCCATTTTTGCCTCCTTCAGTTTTCCACTCCTAAATAACGCTCGGCCGAGGTATTGGAGTATTTCGGTATGGTGATATTTGTAAAACTTCTTAGCACAATTTTCGTACTGAAAAATAATTAAAAGTTCATCATATACCAAACTATTTACAATGATACATATATGTACATAGTGAGAACATGTAATAAAAAATTGACTAGATGTACCATTTGCACTGCACTGATGTATTGCTTCTGATCAACATAAATGTGTGCAATGTTCAGCCATACATCGCTAAAATCAGCAGTAGCCTCTCGCACTTGTGCAAATATATCTCTGGCTTCATTGACACATCCTTTGTGGGCTAATATTGCACCAATACCATTGGCAGCCCAAATATTTTTGGGGTCATATTTTAAAACCTGCAAATTGGGAAAAAATATTGTGATTTATTAGTATTATTTATTAGTATTACTATTTTAATCTTTATTACTCCTCATACCTCTTTATAAATGGCAATTGCTCGATCTTGATGCCGTTTTTCCTTTTCTTTATCACGAGATGGGACATACAATGTTTGAAGCCACACATTTCCTAGGGCAACAAGGGAATACGGATCCTTTTGCGAGGTGACATTCTTTGGGGTAAATACAAAACAATTAGTAAAAATGAGTGCAAAAATAAGATGGGGTAATCTTTTTAATTGATACAATTTCAAATTGAATTACTTTCAAAATTCTTTCGAATTTCTTTTGACCTGGTCCCCATTCCATTTTACTTAAATGTAGGTTTCCAATCAGTGTCCATGCGTCCGGATGTTCGTTACTTAATTGCAGTGCGTCCTTAAACCAATCGGAGGCTTCATAGATTTGCCCTTTGTCACGAGCCATACATCCCAGTCTTAAATAACCTATAAATTAGATTAGATTAGACTAAATTAGAAAATATGTTTCCACCTTATTAATGCTAATTATCCACGATTAAGACTTAGGTAGCACTTACAGTCCACATAATTGGGATGCTCTTTCAAAATATCTTTATACAATTTCTCTGCTTCACCATAATTACAGGTTGCTTCATTTAACCGTGCTAAATTGTACGAAGCCGTTACTGATATCGAGTTGTAGTAATGGCTGTCGCTCTTTTCGGCCTTTGCTCGAGTCAAAGAGTCTTTGAAATATTGAAAAGCTTCGTCGTAATGTCCCAATCTAAAAACATATAAGATTATGTAAATATTACCAAAGTAGTTATAATGTAATATGTAAAAAACAAAATTCTTTATAATATTTCGTCTCAGTTTAACGAACCTGTAATGAAGGGAACCTAGATTATTGCAAACTTCCGGTGGTACAGGCACTTTTACTTTGTCATTAAACAATCGGACTGCTGTCATGTAGCTGTTTAAACTGTCTTGAAGGTCAGTCTGTTCTAGTATTTGAGCCAATTCTATCCAGGCTTCCACATCATCTGGTTCGCGAGCCGTGACCTTTTTGAGGTAGTCTTTAGCAACATCTCGCTTTGATTGACTGTGTGCTGTGGCGTACAGGGATCCCAAAATTTTCATAGTCTCATAATTTTCTGGTTCTACTTTCAAAACTTTTTCAAAGCACTGTGCAGCCTAGAGAATTACCAAGAGTAGACATTAATTATTCTGTGAATGTATGTATTCCGTAAACTACAATAAAGATAAATTACTTACATTTTCATTATCTCCACGGTAAATATACATCTGGCCCAAACCAAAATTAGGTAGCACAAAATTTGGAGACGCAAACTGAGTTGATTGGTAATAATATTGAAACGCTTGATCATAATCACCCTAAAAATTAATATTAAAATCATTAAAATAAATACTTTCTCCATGGAGTTATAAAATATTTCAATTTTCAATATTTATTAAAATTTTACCTGGATATGAAAAGATCTAGCAAGTTGATAACAGCTTTCAGAACGCATAGCTTCATTTTCAGTATTGTGAAAGGCATGTAAGGCTAAGTGTTGAACTTTTTGCAAATCTTTCTTGAAGAAAAAATGATCAGCCAAATGATTTAATACCATAGGGTTTGTTGGATCGACGCTGTAAGCCCGTGACAGTAGTTGGACTCCTATTCTTATAGTTTCTTTTCCTCTGACATTCATGTGATGAACCGCCATGCCAACTAACGCACCGGTGCAACTAGGATTCAATTCAATTGCTCTTTCGTAAGCAAGTTCAGCCTTTTCTTTATTACCTAACTTCATATAACAATGTCCAATTCCCACTCGGACATCAGCTGGGCACATAGGATTTGTTCTGAGGGCCTTTTTGTAAAATGCTAAAGCACCCCGATAGTCCTACACAAAGTCAAACAAATAAAAATTATAAAATTTACTGCCAGAATAAAAATGAAAAAGATAAAAAAATAAAATATTATTAAGTAGACCTTTTTATTAAATGCAATGCACGCCTTTCCTAATAAGGCAGGGATACAGGAAGGAGACTGGCCTAATACGAAGTTAAACTGGGCATCAGCCTGTTCCATTTTGTCTCCCTCGAGGAGGCAGAAGAAAGCACGACCCAAAAGATGGTTTTGGTCGTACATGATGATTTTGTCTGCAGTTGTATACAAAACAGTGGCTTTGTTGAAAAGTTCTCTCTTTTTCTCCTTTACTCGTTCTTTGTTAGCCCTTTTGACGAAAAAGGCTGCTAAACTGTCCAGAATCCTCATCTGATCTCGTTCACTTTCTTTGTAATTAGTGTTTGCCTCCTTTCGAGCTGCTTCAATTAACTTGAGGAAGTCATCGTCCCTGCCTTGTCGGTAATACTCCAGCTGTGTGACACAGTAGTAATTATTTAATTATGCGTACTAATAATTGTTCAAGTACAAACCACGAAATTCTGCTATTACTCCTACAAAACAGGAAAAACTTACAGCAACATTAAACCAAATGTTGAGGGTCGCTTGTTCCGATCTCAAGATATTGGACAGCTCTGTTTGGTCAGGTAGCTGAGTGACATCAATCTCGATCACCTAATGAAAAACAATGATGAATTAATATAATAAAAATAGCATTTTGCACAATAAATGGTTAAAATAATTTGTAATCAATCTAGTTGTCAAAACATTGAATATTACAAAACAGAAAGGTTGAAGAACGGGCAAAATCAAAAATAATGTTTAACATTCAGCATTGAAAAAATGGTTAAATTATACTTTAAATATTGTTTTAATAACCTACCTCATTATCCGTGTCCCCTAGGGGTATCTCCAAAGTTCCGCTACCCGTTTGAAACATTTTGAAATGTATTTGTGTATTGGCAACTTTGAATAGTACAATGAGTTTTGCACCGACTACTGAACTGAACTGACTTCAGTAGTCAGCTACGTACAACAAAATATACTAGGAACTTTTATTTGATTATTTTGTATATGACGAGTAAAGAGATTATACAAATTACAATAAAATAATTGACAACCACCAAAAGTTGTCTTTTCGCACTGTTTGAGTTTTAATTTGCTAAGTTTGCGAAGTCTTTCGGCTTCTTGATGTGATGTTGAATGTGATGTACGGTTTACCTGTAAACAAAATTCTTTGGGCCGCGTTTTATATCTGGCGCTTTACTCTGTTCGTCGTTTTCTCGTTTTACATTGCATTGTAGCAGCACCGTTTACCTGGCTCTGGCTCAATGAAAGCAAAATAAAAAATGTGAAGTGCATCTCAAATGTATTGCATTGCAGTAGGTGTATTTCTATTCTATTCTGTTGCAGATTTTCTGTATCAGAGAGCCATAACCAGCATACATGGCATTATTAGCATCAGTGAGGTACCAGTAATTGGACTATGTTGTAATAATAGTACCACGCGGTAGTAGTAGTACTAAAAACCTGTCTGTATAAGTACATACCAGCCTCACACTACGCTAATACATTTTTTCTTGCCTTTTGTCTCAAGTTCTGTATATCGCCATTCAACCAATATTGAAGGGAACCCGGATTTACGTAATGGGCTTAAAGGAATCCCAGAGAACAAATATATTATCAAGTTGGGAAGATCAGTTATAATATAATTTTCGAATGAATAAAATATAAAATTAATAAAATTACATCAGGCTCTCCAGTTAGGTAACCGAAATAATGCACGACCAATCCGAATTTCGGGGTTTAAGCCACGAAAGGCTGGTACACTATATTATATTCCCTTCGGATGGGTTCGGTTCGGTTAAGACACTAAATTCGGATCCAGGGCACGACCGTTGTGCAGTATGTCCAATCCCGGAAATATTTAGTAAAAAGGAAATATTTCGCATTCGTCTCACAAATCTTTATAAGAACAAATGGCAAGAAATAGAGGCAGGAGTAAGCTTAGGGACTTAAATATTTTTATTTAAATTCTCCCTTTACTTTAAACTTATTTTTTACTTTTACAATTATGTATGTAGATATTTCATTTTTATTTTCTCATTCGTTTGAGCAGGCAGCAGCCCAACTGTTTATTATAACACTTTATTATTCATGGCATTTCAATTTAAACACTTGGATATTTTCTATCTCCAATACCTGCAAAGTGCAAACCTTCTAGGATTAGGCAATGACAACGGAAAACTAACAAAATGCAAATGACAATGTTATAATGCATGAATGCATGTATGTAGTGCAGTATTTCAATTAAAATAACGACAACAGGTTGCATTTATATATAGGTGCCTTGATATCCAGTAAAAATAGCAAATACTAGGTACCCCTTTGGGTATAACTTCCAGAGATTGAAGAGTCAAGTAGGCTAATTAAATGAAGATCACATCACTCTGTGTTAAATGCTATTTTAGCATAGAATGTCGTGGTAGGTAGCAATTTCTGGATAATAAGTAATAGTGTTATTGGGGTTTGATATGCCTGGGGATTATTAGGTTTACCTTACAACTTACTTACTTGTGTGAGTAGTGAGGATAATATTCTTCGGAGCGGAAGAAGCAAACAGAAACAATTCATGGGTAAATAGCATAATTACCTTGCACTTTATTGGAGGCAGTTGGAATTGGTATGATAGAAGGCCCTAAAACAACAACTGGAGCTGAACTAAACTTAATGAGTATGAACGATGAAGAAAATGGATAACACGCTTGGAGCTTTATTACTGTAATTAAAATGCACATGCTTAATATATTAATATGCGTGTGTGCAGATTGAATTTTCACGGATAATGGGTAAAATCCTTTGAAGCACACAAGTTTGCTGGATAATATTTGATTATCAATTTAGGTTGATAGGTATAGATGTTGCGAAATGATTATATATATGAAAATATTAAACAAATATGAATACTTATTTTTAGATACTAAATAGATACCTCCTCCTTGCAAAATAAACTAGAGAAATTAAATGCCAGTTTATTAGTAAGCGTGCAGTAAAATGGGATGGTTAAAATAAGAAAATAAGCAGATATCTATTGTAAGTTGTTGCCTTAATTATTAATTACCTTAATTGCCTACTGTTCTCCTTCCCGTATTGTGCAAAAATTAATGTTGTGTTACCTAATTGCAAGCATAGTAGTCTTAATAGAACTCATCACCCTTATTTGTTCGTCACAATTAACCCAACTCAAATAGGGTACCCCCTAACCATGACTAAAAACCTTGCATACTACATTACTACAGCATAGTAGCTACAGTTGACTGCACAGGCAGATTTAATTTACATTGATCTTGACAGTAATCGGACTTAAATTTTTGATCAAAATATTAATACCGTGATACCTATTTTAAGCAGTTGATATTATTGTATTATTATACTTTTCTGATTCCCCGTTAACTGCTTAATCAAACTGGTAAATTTAATATTTATTAATAAAATATCTTATAAATGTTTTGACCCAAAAATTGCAATTTTAGGAAAATTACCGTTTTTGCCTAGGCATTACTGGTAGTGCCTTATTACCGTTTTTACCTGTAACATATACACCTCAACGAAATAAATAGGTGTACAAATACTTGCACAGCTAAAGTTACCTGTACTACAAAATAAACCATGCAATAACGGATGTCCCTATGTATTGCTGTCACTGGCGGATCCAGGGGGGGGGGGTTTTGGGGGTTCAACCCCCCCCCCTGGGACTACGGCGTAGCGTACACTAGATATTATGAGCTAAAATGAACAAAAAATGACAAAAATTTTCGCGCTCCGCGCAATTTGTTAAATATGTATGTTTTAGGTCTTTAATTTGCCTCAAAACGCCAAAAATTTTGCACACCAAGCTGTAATTTGGGAATAAAATTAGCTTCCTACTGTAAAATTGGGCAAAAATGGTAAAAAATTTCGCGCTCCGCGCCATTTTGTTAAATATGTATGGTTTAAAAGTCTACTTCGCCTGAAACCCCCCCCTGGAAAATTTTCTGGATCCGCCACTGATTGCTGTAATCAAAAAATTATTAAATGTTTCCTACTATACTACCGGTTTTGTTGATGAAAATTGTTTAAATGGCATATTACAGATATTTATTATTAATTTCCCACAAAATCCCGCAGTGCCCCATGTATGGGTTAAATTGTCATGTATGAGTATATTTGTTACCTTTAACTTTAGGAAAATGCAAAAATAACACTTAACTTTATGTGTGCGATTTTTAAGAAGTGTCAAATATTATGTTCGCATGCCTAATTAATATGTATTTATGTGAAAAGAACCCTGCGCATTTATATGCAAATTACACGATTAATTTTTATTTCTTAAAATAATGTTTACCTTACAGTGAGTACATTACATGCCTTACTTTTACAATAAATAACTTTTATTCTAAACCTGTCCCATACTCTCACATTTGTGCATAAATACAACAAAATCTGATGACAACAAGATGCCAATTGTCGTAGCCTACTTGTAAATTGCAATTTAATGCTTTTCGAACAACTTTTCAACATTGAGCACCAAAACTTTATTGGAAACCCAACATACCTGACATTTATGAGATATCTATCGCAAAATAGTTCTAATAGGAAAATTACAAACGATGCAAGACACAAATACCCACACAGAATAAAAATAGTATGAATTTTCATTTCAAGATTGACACTTTTTGGAATGAAATTATCATAATTAAATTTCGCATTATATTTCGCTTCTGGTAACCATATGTCAACCAGTAACTTGTTTGACCAGATACTCAAAAATCCCATTTCAGAGAATAATTGCATTTGTTTTTCATATTTAAATCGAAAGCTATCTATAAATTTCCAAGTTGACAACACAGTTGTCACTTCGTCCTTTGTAGTCATACAAATTGATAAAGGATGCATTGTCTTCATTTTGACCATATAATGATGAATTAGCGGCTTCGGATAAATTGCAAATAGTTTCCTAGTTGTATCACCCACCATAATATGTAACTGTGCTTCCAAATACCCATTATTCTGTCTATATATTTTTAGTGAATCTTCAACATCCCAGTTCATCTCAACAACGGACGTTTTATGCAAAACATTGAATTTTTTCAAAGTATTTGAATTCAAGGTGTCGCCAAAATATGAAAATTTTAATCTGAATAACAATGTTTTGTAACCGCTGTTGATTAGTTCTCCAACATCTGAAAAACGACTCCTCTCATCCTGAGGTGCGAGGACTTCACTTGTGATATACGTTGTGTAAAATAATGAAATCACAAAAGCGCATATTATTACTATTAGGTAAAGAACACTCTTTTTCTTAATAGGCATAGGTTGATAAAAAATAATAATAATGGTGTACATTAGAGACAGGAATAAGCTTTTGAAATAGCTGTAGCTATGATTAGAAATAGAATTATAAATATAGAGCAAAATCATGAATGCCAAAGGGAAGGTTAAAAGGATAAGAATCCAACTTGTGGTATCAAATGGATATTTAACGAAAACGGACAATGGGATATCCAAAAGAATTATTTTGTCCTCGCAGTAGAGTGCAGTACGTGGAACCATGTTATCAACATAAGTCCGAATTCTCATGTTGTAATCATCAACATTATAAAGTGAAGCAGAAAAACGTGATAATATTGGCCTAGTAAACCTAGCCGTAAATTTTCCATCTGCGTCCACACGCAGTAAGGTGAAGTTGAATTTTGCTGAGAGTGCTGCTAAAACTTTGTAGCCGTAATTGCAAGATTGCTCAGAATTGTGTATTAATTGGTACGGTGACATTGTACACCCATCCGGCAATCCGACGTAAGCCTCATCTATGAGGTTAAAATCAGCAACTGCAGTATAGTGCTGGTGAAGATGGGAGTTGTCATTCTCCCAGATACTTCGCCATTTATCTTCAGATATATCTGATGAAATAACCTTTCCATAAACCAAGTCTTTTCCATACAATTGGTAAATTTCAACTCCAGCCAGCTGTTGGAGGACAGTATCATAGCCTATCAAATATAGAGCAGATACCAACTGCATCCGCAGTTGTTTAACCAACTCATAATTGTGCCAATTCCTCTGTTTTCTTAAAACAGAAAACACAATTATGAATTCGGCTTTAAGATTATTTACTTCTTGGCCAAAGAATCTTCTCAAAGATGTAAAGGACTCATCCGGCTCAGCTATGATATTCTTAGTACATATTGTGTTGGATACATCACCTGGTTTTTCGTTATTTCGGCGGAGAAGTGTTTTTTTATATTCAGATGAAGCGATAGTCCACGGTTGGGAATTCTGGTTCGAATGCAGGAACAAATCTCCTATTTCTGAATTCTTGAACAACAGCAAGCTAAAATCACAATTTCGAAATGAGGACAAGTTTTTGAAGGAATTCACTTTTGTGATGAGGTTAATTAGGAAAAAACCTACTGTCAATTTATGAATTATTTTAATTCCCATATTTCGGCAATTTAGTGATTTTCAAAAATTAAGACCAGAAATTATAAAATTATGTTGTACTACTTAAGAGAAAGACAGAACTGTATCGAGTCTTCAACATCATTCTCTATACGGGACACTTTCACTTGACAGTTATTATTTGTATAGCACTGCCTAGCCTTGTAGCTACAGAAAACTTTATTCCTATATAGCGTAAACCTACTAACAGGAAAATAGGGTCTAGGGTCTATAAACAAATTTGGGATCGTGTAGGTAGCCTTCTAAAAAACAAGAGCTTGTACTATAATATGTTATTGTGTTTATTTATTATATTTATTAGAGCGATGGGCTCTGTTAAAGTCTTTACGGTGAACTTTTGTAGTATAGACCTATAGCCATGTTCTACTTATTATATTTGTATAGACAGTGGTTAAGAGTTGTTTCTAACAACAATATTAAGTTGTGCAGCAATAACTAAACTGTAAAGCCTATATAGTAATATATGGATCGCAAGCTACTTCATGAATAATTTGTAAAGCGAATTTTTGTTTGTTTAAAATATTCTCCATATACATGTAAAATGTTCATGTTCTGTATTAATTTTAATTTAAGTTTCTTGGTTTTTAATACTAATGGCTGAAATACACTAGATGCTTTAAATAGAATTCTAACAACCGAATGGATTAAGTTCTGGAAAGATGAAGCAGCAACGTAGGAAAGACAAGATATAACTTCAGTGTCCATTTTTCGTAAAAAATCTGATTAAATTCAGGAAGACTCAGTTCAAGATCTAATCTGTAATTCAACTCCTGAACCGAGGACCGCGGACACCCTCATTTGGAGGATAACCCTTTTTTTGAAAAACAAACCGTGAGATTAGACTCCTTCAATTAGGTTAGGTTAGTTAAATACGAAAAAACAACTTTAATCAAGTGCTGTACCACGCAAAAGTCAGTATTATGCAAAGGTAGGTACCCCCACGCAAAAGCCAGATGGCCCTCAAAATTGTCCCACGCAGAAGTAATGCCCCCATTGAAGAACGCTTTCTCACGCAAAAGTACTACAAAACGCAAACTAATTACTAATAATTAGTTATTAAAGATGTCGATGCCAAACTATGAACCTACGAGGTACTTGGTCGTGCCATGTATAAAAATAAAACAATTCCGAATTTTATCTGCACATAGTAGGATAAAGCTCTTAACAATCTTCCAACCAGTAGTGCAAGTGTGATTTTATGTAATCATCGATGACGCTACTTCCTTATAGAGCAATATAATATATCTGTAGTAGTGCAGTGTGGTTGTGGCACAGCGCGTACTACCGTTGTGATCCATAGGCACCTACAGATAGGTATCTACTTATATGTGTGCATAGAGAATGGGAAATTCGATACGAGAAATCAATTCAGTTGGGAATCGTATGTCGCAAGTTAACAATCAGTGCAAACACTGTGGATCTTCATTTAATTCCCTCCGTGTGGTTTGGTTAACTGTAGGCGTAGAGGATAGTATTGCACATTAAGTATGCATTCATGTCGGTTGATGGAAACCAGAGCAAATGTTCATCTTCTAAAGGCAAGGCGAGATAACTATGTACCAAAATGTAGCATTTTAGTTTGTTTGTTTGTATTGTGTTGTTTTGGTGCTGCGGTTCTTTCTATTCATAATAAATAGATATTTTGTTATTAGAGAGGATGAAAATCGAAGGTTCCAAGTTCCCTTCCCAAGCAATTCCCCTGGTCCTTAAAGACAAATGAAATTCAAGAACTAAATTTTCTGAAAAGTCATACGCATAAGGGCAAAAGGTTTATTATCTTTCTAAAGTAGACGATGCTCTAGTTCATAGTTCTATTTATTTTCTTAAGTGAAATAGTTTAGTTCCAGATGGAACTTTACAGTGGATTGGATTGGATTGGAGTCAAGTTAGTAAATAGAATAATGTAGGAAAAGAAAAGTCAAATACATTAACAAGGTCTACTAGTAATAGAATGTGGACGATAGAATTTTACTTTCGTTTCATGTCAGTTACGTTACAATTTACAATAGGTAACACTCACAATGGGTTTTCACATAGTACAGATTACAGATATAATAAGGTCTGTAGGTACTAGAGTAGTTTACTAGTTGGGAAAAAAGGAATGAATGCAATGGAAATTAAAAGAAAGAAAAAAGTTGGAACATCTTACTATTAGCACACTACAAATACATTAAGAAGTTAAGTATCTACATAAACATACATAACACTCCATTTCAATATTTACACTGTAAGCTTACTGATAATATAGACAGTATTAATTATTTAATTAACAATACGTAAATCCTAACTACTACTTAAATTAATTAGAAAGGTAATTTAATTTGCAGAGAAAGTGTATAGATTTACATAGATATAGACAGAATAGAAGATTTACTACATAATAGTTATGTCGTCATGTGATGTAAGTACCCCTACAATAAAAATTAGTCTACAGTCTACAGTCTACAGTCTACTCTACACATTGTTAGAGATAAGGACACTATTACAATACAATGTAATTACTTTCCCTACAGTTGTACATACATAGTAGATGGTAGATTACAATTACAATTACTATTTTAATACACATTATTGGAATTAGAATTATTATGTTTACATACATGGATACTGATACATTGATACGACACGATACATTGTATTAGAGTATAATATAGCTACTATGTATGTATCTATCATTACTATTACTTAGATAATTATGTCACAATAATATTTGTGGTATGGTGTGGTAAATATGGTAAGTAATACTGTAAGTGGTAAGGTACTAAATATAACTAACAATGGGACATTTATATAATTCTACATCATTCATTTTAGTATATTATTAGTTTATGTTCTAGTAGATTCTATTTTATTGTGTAGTATATAGATTGTGACCTATGGAAAAGATTTAAAGGTTATATACTAATCTGTAATGGAATCCGACTTGATTTCATTTCATGGATGATGTGATGGCATGTGGTGTAGTGTAGTGTAGTAGTACCCAATGGTCAAAGTATCATCCCAAGTAAGTCATCTGTGGGAAAATTCATTACAGTTACACTACATAGTAATAACGGTCTGGAAAAGTGAAGGATTTGTAATTTCTAACGCTAGTAATTACTTTTACTCTTCTACTATAGATATTGCAAGGGTATAAGGTATCAATAGTGTTTGTTAGGTTAGGATTATTAGGCGTGGTTCACGACTCATCATCAGAAAGATAGTTTAGTGTTTTGCTTGCTAGCTTGCAGGCTCTGGCTGTCTGGTTGATATTATTCATACAGATAAATAGAAAAAAAGACTTTGATTTGATACATACATACATACAGTGTAGTGTGAAGCAATAGTGTAATAAGTAATAGCATGTAATAATATTATTATGTAGTTATGTAATATGTAGTATTATACTTTAACAGTATATTATTATATTATGTGATGAGTTGTTGGCTTGTGGATTACTTTAGTTTTGCCATTCATTTACTTGCGCATCGGATGGAATTCTCCGAAACCTCCATTAAAAACATCTCCGTGAAACCCGCTCTTAGTCATCTCTCGGTTTCGCTTAATTGCACTAATCCAGTTGTTATATGGGTATGGTCTTTTTATTGTGCCGTCCCCATAAACCTGTCAAAGAAAAATCAAGCCTTCCGGTTAACTTTGATAAAGACTCCGTTGGAAGTTACTAAATGCAATAATACAACACAGCCAACCAACCAACCGACTGGATTGGATTAAATAGCAATTTTACTTTCTGGACAAAACTTTGGTGCTTCTATACATATGGCATGGCGAATTTATCCTATCAATCTTAATAGTTAAAAGAAAAGCTTCATCAAAGCTTTAACATCACATAAAGAAAGGGAAGTTTGTCATATATATGTGACATCGTCTATTGTATTTATTTATGATTATAACACAAAACAACACGTTATTGTGTTCAAAAATATCGTCGACTACAGACATAATATTAGCAACAATGCGATTTTCTATAACGGTCAAATATACCAAGATAAACTTATAGGTAGTGGCATTGACGTATTTGGCTTTTATAGAAAATTGTGTTTTAGCATAATATTTGCCACAGTCAATTTATGCAATTATCCAGGAATCGAAAAAATCGTTTTTTTGAAAACAGATAAAAACTTTCAAAAACAAAAAAGTAGCCAATATCTACTAAGATCCTGTATTTTTTTTGAAAAAAAGTTTCAAATTTTAACCTTTTCTGAAAACTAGGACAATTTTTATGCAATTGTTTAGAAAATTCTTCGTAAAAAATGTTTAATGTTCTTATTTTTATGTATAATTAATGCAATCTAATTAGTTTTGCAAACAGTTTTTGGTGAGACAATCTGGTTAAATTATAGCATGTTGATTCTGGCACTACGAAACAAATATCATTTGACTAGGACTTTTACTTAATACTTTTTGGGAAAAAATTCATGATTTGTCTCATTTTGTGATTGACTTGTAGTTTTTGAAACAAAGTGTCCACCTCAAAACTGAAAATCTCAATTGTCCCCAAAACTGACTTGTGACGCTTCAGAAACGAGCTCTTCATTTAGTTATATAAGCAGCGATATACTAATACATTCTTATTTTAGCGAACGGAACAACCTCAAAAGTTGACTTATTGTTTGGCATGGGGTGGTATGCTTAATGTTTCCAAGAGGAGACATTAGATTTATTATGTAGCACCATACCATAACATCAGCTACTGCAATTCTATCTTACTATGACTATGACACATAGAATACATAGCTAATCGCAACTTTTCTTAAGTAGACAGAAAGGTAGAATTCTTTAGTAGCTATTGAAGGCATGATGTACATAAATATAGGATATGGCTAGAGCTCAATCCACTATCTTTTAAAATCAAAGTAGGTTTAACCTAACTTTGGAGAGATAATGGAATTTTCAAGTGGACCCAAGAAAACAAAAAGGTTCTGCCGGTTGGTTTGTGCATTGCATACAATGAATGCTAAAATCGTAACCAAACCCACATGTTTATTGTATTTTAAGTCTTTGTACTTACACAACCTGTCGACTGTCTTCATACCTATGTTACGTTCAATATGTACATACGAACACGACATGTCGAAAAGTTAACACAAATAAAAGCTAAAATACTTTATGCTCCTTTCCTTCTATTCCAGTCACATAGCTTTCTCAAATGACAAAGAAATTGAAACAGGACAATACATGGGAAGGCAAGAAAACTTTTAAGACTAACAATAAGACTGCATACAAATCATAGACTGCTCAACTATTGTACTTATTCTAAGTGAGTATGCATAGGTATGCACTTACGTAGCTTTGCGAAAGCTATAAATAATCTAGCAATAAGTTGGTTTGGGTTACGCTTGAACTTATCAGCTTAAAATTCTTATGTAAAAGTCAATTTAAAGAGGTATGTTACATAGTTATTGGAATAAAAATCTATTAAAATGTACATATAAGGTGTATAGGTATAGCGCGAATGAATATAAAGAGGTTTTGAATATTGCCGTATTTTCTCTTTTTTAATAGACTTTTGCATCGTAGATATAAAATGTATGGATTTAATCGTCACCATCTAATAATACGTGCAATTTAAAGGTTAGCAATTAAATAATTGAGCGAGGTCACTTACAATGTAAGCAGGATTGGCCAAACCGGATGATTTCTTCATTGTCTCGAACTCTCCAAATCCTCCACTGAAAGTGTCTCCATAGAATCCAGCAGCATCAGCCTCCGGTCTCCTCTTATGCGACCTTTTCACTGGAGAGAAATGACCAAAATCTCTATCAAAGACTTCTTCATGAAATCCTCTTGCAGTAAATCCAGTTGGGGATCGTTTAATACGAGTCGTTCTCAGAGGCGCCATTTTATTTCCAGTATCTACTAATAAGTTCATATGAAATACCGCTCCATTTAGATAACTTTGTCTTTCTCTTCTCAGCTCTGCCCTTTTGGATTGTTTTCTCTGCTATCTGTGTGTATCTTAAGTAGTCCCCTTTGCCTCTTAGGTACAACACCCATAACAATGAGAGGAAGAAAGGAACTCCTCTCCTTCATAATTGACAGATCACCGTGAAATATATTGTTACCATATTGCATGTAGTACCTGTGGAATCTAAAATACAGATGCGTGGGCTTTTCTGAATATTCCGTCGAACTACAAAAAGTTTCTACAAAAATAAATATTTTCTCAAAAATCTTTGATGTGTCCATTGGCAAAAGGAAGAAAGAGTATGCAAATACCCCAGAGATCACATCACTAGCACGTAAGTCAGAAATTTTCATGAATATCTATCAGTGCGTGCTTTATAGGTACAGAACTCATATTATTACGCCTAATGTTATTATCTAGTAAAGAAGGCAGTACGATTACGACACACGCATGGATAACCTTCTACGGCTTCTATTTGCTATGGGATGCTATGTATGCAAACGACGTGCATAATTTCCATTCAAAGTGCACTCATGTAAAGAATAATCGAAAAAATAATAATTACCTAGCCATCACCATATCATTGAACAAAGTTCTTCCTTTCTCCTGAATAAAAATCGTACAACCTTTGTTTTTTTTTCAACTGAAACCTGCCTGATTTTCCATTGAGGCAACATGTAAAACTTGACTGATATTAAAGGAGAAAGTTTACGCATAATAATATGAAAGCGTTACAGTTACGCCCCACAAAGATCAAAATCTAAATGAATTTACATGGAGAACATGAGATGTAGAGATAGACCAACGAAAAGATCGCTTTATCTTGAAGGGTTTAATATACTACAGTTAAATGTCTACCGAAACTGCCAAACTTTAACTTCAACAAGTATATGGATCCAGATCGAGCAAATGCCATAGAAAGAATAACAAAACGTATCTCTTACTATGTACAAGGTGTAGTAACCTGTATTGCCATAAAAGGAAATAGATACCCTGACATGACATGGCCAACACATTTTCTTTCTCTCACTTTCTCTAATGTAACGGGATACATTTCAGAGAAAACTAAACGAGCCACATTTTTATTCCACGTTTTCAACTATTTATATTCCTATAGAAATACTTACTAGGTACATTTATTTTCCTTCTATCTTAACACTTAATGGAGCACGCAAACTTTAAAGTAAACCTGATTCTTCTCAACCCACTCATGTTAGGTTTTTTACTGGCTAAACCTTTCTGCTCTATTTAATTCCCAGCTACCTTTAGTTTATCTCACTCGATCTCGATCGCTTACTTATTGCCCCAATCAAATTTTCATATACGTTTTATTGAGTAGCAAGCTGTAGATAGAAAACAACTGTTAAATATTTGAGGAAAAGATACGCAAAGGGAAAATGAAACCCCCAGATCCATTTCAATGTTCATCATTTCTCATAATATAAAAGTTATGAATACAAACTGTCATAAAAAGAAACTTAAATATGTGGAATAGCTTGCTGTATACCTCAGGATCAGAGGAATATATGATTTGCATGATTTACAGATTTATAGGAAGAATATTCCAACCTTTCTGGAAACTTAATACTTCAAATATCATAAGTTATCATAGTGGTAGTTAACATGTGGAATTTAATTATCTGTTTATCACAGGCTATTAAAATTAATCTAGAAGAGCTTGGATTTGATACATTTAATTAAATTCAAAGATGCCATAATCTATTACCAAAAATTGAAGAGCCTGCTTGTTATCATTCTAGTAAATAGGATCTTAAATAGGGAAATATTTGTGTCTGTATACGGAAAAGTAGCATAACTACAGGAAACACAAAGTTTCTTATACTTGCAATACAATATACCGCGTATCCCATTTCCCATTTAGTATGCACTTTATGAATACTTTATACATTTACGTAATATGATAATAATATTCAGTTGAGTCTTCGCTTATTCTATGAAACATCTTTCGAGTGAAATAAATATCATTGAAAAATGTCTTCAGTTCAGATAGTATTCAAGTAAATCATTTCTCTGAAGTTATTACCTGTACAGATGTTTGAAAAGTTTGGATATGACGGATATTCCCTTTTTATAGTAAAATTTGGTATTGTTAGGCATTGGGGCCTACAAATAGGGATAACCATAACCCATGGTTATCTTGTATGTTTAGCTAGGTGCTCATACTTATTGCGTTTTAGTGCAATGCACCCTGCACCGTCAAAAGTATTGCCACATTTGTTTTTACTGATCTATACCAAAAAGCGCCTGAATTTGCCCCATATTTACCTACATACTAGTAAAGAGAGTACTAAAGTGCATCTTGAAACACTACTAACATTTGTAATTTCAAATTTGTTATCTTCGGAAATGGAAACGTTTGGACGTTTTTAAATTTACACCTCGTTAGTTTGGATATAAATATTTTTACACCTAAGACTGTTAGTTTGGCGAACCAGAAAATGGTGCGATAGTAACTCAGCAACTATCTCTCTACCCGCAGGTGCATCGAAAAGATACACCCACTTACTTTCTTTATAAGGAACTAGGGAACCGTTGTTAGATAACACATGGATTGAATTAATTGTTTGTGGAAGCAGACGAGAAATTCGTTACTTTCTGCAGATAAGAGAATTCCGGTTTAATCCTTCGGAATCTACCCCTTAGCTTTAATGTAAACGAAGAGTCTGTAGTATCTACGCACCCTGGTTCAATATATTAATTACCGCCCCTGGACTGGATCTGGATCTGATACTTTCAGAGTAACTGGAGAAAAGCTAAGCTAGCTGGAGACATGCGAAAATCCTTTTGTTAATCCCGAAAGTAGAACTCTAGGATCACGGGGCTATCTAAACAACATGTTACACTATCATTAAATTAGCTTATCGAAAGACAGAGGATGAAGTCCATGTTTTGGATTTTTGCCTTTAGAGTGGTAAAATCATGAAGGAAGATGACAAATACAATATATGATATTATTGTGGTGAAATAAATGCTTGTAGTATTTGGTATTATTGTGTACTTAGCTTAAGAATAAGAGGAGTAACTGACAATACCTTTGGGGGGAAGAGCATTTGGGTTTTTGTCTGTCGAAGCACCTTGTGGGACTTCTGACTCACTTTCTTCGACTGGACGATACCACATGTTTCTGGGAAGATTGCGGTGATTGGAATAAAGTTTCCCAGCTCCAGGCCCTGCATGAGCGCTGTTGTAATCAACCCCATTGTGTATTAAAGATGAGACCCCCTCTGCAGACACTTCCGCTCTTTTCCATACACTGAAGCAGAGAAGGAACATCTAAGAAAAGCACACATGTTCATATTACAACACAAGTTAATTCTTATCTTTTCTTATGTAGACGCCTACACTTATTTCATTACAGAGATAGCTTTGCGATGTAGTATGATTTACGTTTCTGAACCTTCACCACACTGCATTAATCTTACAAAAATACTTTTGAGTCATCAATTTTTCAAATTCGGTCTAAAATCAATTATGTACATGTGGCATTATGGTGAAAGCTTATAGATTTGTGCATCTTTATCACTTTGCTTGCTGCATCCCTTTAATTTATTTATCTTTAGGAGAAAGTAGCACACCTTGCACCGTAAATGCAACTTTCTCCATTGCAGGATTACTCTTTTACAGTAAATGGACTGAAATCATATAAAATTTAAGGAATTCCCTCGCCATTGTCAAAAGTATTGGAAGATGGCTTTAGCAATTCAAAAATTGAAAGGTTACTTTGAAAGTAAATCTCTGTGGCAATATATTAATGTAGTCAGTGTCAATGTGGTACATTCCTTATAGGAGCTTGCCTAGTACCCTCATTCCATACGTAATTCTGTGATGCACATCACAATAGAGTTCATCCGTCAGGCGACAAAAAGTTATTAGGAAGTACTAGATAAAAGTACAGCGTACGAGATAACAGATGAATTGTACGTATGGAAATTCTGCTATGTTATGTTATATTATGTGAGCTCATCTATTTATTCGTTTCATAATGTATTTGGTTTAATGTCACATTACTACTACCAAATATTCGTTTCAAATAGTACACAACAGTAGTAGTAGTGTGGTACATAGCAAGCGTAATTGGAATATTCCATCTATTTACTAAGTAGCTCATCCATCTCCTATGTCAGTAGGTATTTATACATTAGTGTGGAATCAGTTCAAATTCTAACATATTTTGAGATTTTGACACTGCATGTGAATTACATTAGAACGCATTAGGAAAATGTCACATTGTGACTCTTGATATGTTACGACATTCGATTTTCGTATCTCGGAAATTATATCTACATAGAATACAATGCAACATGCGAGTTTATGTAGTAGTGTACGGTGTGTATGCTGCTTATGAATGCTGTCATCCTAAACAAAGGACTTTTATTTATTATTTTCCTTTTTGTAATTAGGATATCCCGTAGTAAATGTCCTAAAACTTTTTTAATAATAAACCTAAAGGCATTGTTCCCCACTGTCTATATTGCATCATTTGCATTTCATAGAAATTTTTGAATAAATACATTGTGCTTTACTTACCAAAGAGTGAGGAAGCTTTACATTATAACTGTACAGATGGATGAAAGCTATTACTAAACAAAAATTAAACGCTTTTACTGGAAAATGCCAAAAAATGAAAAATTACCTCTCTAGAATTTCTTTTGTGTGATCTGGTGGGTGTCTTGTTTAATACTATTAATTCCCTTAGTGGGAAAGCTAATAACATACTTATTTTAACAATATGGTGCTATACAATTTAAATGTAATACAGTAAAGTATAGTGCATCATGTAATGATTCCGTAAGAAGTATAAGAATGATTTTTCTCTATTATGTGTGCGACAATATAGTAAATAGCTAGTATAGTGTTTAGTGAAACTGAGTAGCGATACTACTTTGGATCAGAATAATCAAAAGCGAAGGACAGAAAATAATCTAATAATTTGATTTTCGCTCAGCCCAAAGCAATTAGTCGAATTCAAGGTAATTTTCCCTGATATAGCATGTGTAATTGCAATGCAATAGTTTTGCGCAATGATACTGATGATAATTGTGTATGCACGTCACAATAGTCACAAAATCTCTTTACTCTATTAGAAGTGACACTAATAGCATTACATATCTGAATTTAGAATAATTTGCTTGCATGCGATTACATAGATTGCACACATTACTCTGCATGCTCCCATTTGTATAAATAGTACCTACAAATTTTCAGTATTATCACCAATTATGTACAAACTCCTTCGTTTCATTCTCATTAAGCTGTTATTCATCAGGAACAATGTTCTGATGGCCACTACTAACGAAAGTAATATTTTTATTTAATTAAGGATTATGGTTTCCTTTTTCCATTTTAATTGCATTTTTTTACTATTTCGTAGAATCGTAGACTTTCGATTGAATTTAATTGTATGCTTTTAAATTAGATAGAAGGTGAACTTAATTCTTTTTCAAAAAGTATATGTTTATGAATGGAGTGCCGGATGTCATTCTGCCCCAGCCCAACTGTAAGTTTTTCTTTCTGAAAGTAGGTAACCTGCAATTATGTATCTTTTTCCCAGTTAGTACTAATTGCAGATGACTGTTGATGTATTCTCCCGCTTTGACTAAGTATGTAGCTTGTTAACTAACAATTAAACTACTTTCTCAGGATATTGTCAAAGTCTTCAACTTTAGAGAATTGGGGAATGAATCCATGGCTTTAGAAAGCAGAGCTCCGCTTGTCTTACAAGCGGTCGGTTGTTAACTTGGAAGCAAATAGATAATATTTCACTCGCCTCGTAAGAGAAACATCAAAGAGAATGTGCTACACTCAATGTAAAGCGCTGTTGCTTTTGCTCTGGTAATGTTTTGTGTTGAACTTGTATTAACATCAACCTATCTGTATCAGCATTGTTGAAAATTGGATTGTAATTTTGTAAATACACAGGTACCAGTATGGTACCTATATGTCAGTATGGTTATAATTTCGATGAAACAATACTAAAGCCTCTATAGAAATATTTTTGGAAGACTGAATTGTTATCTATTTAGTATCTGTAGTACGGAATGATAATAGTCCTGCATATATTTGTAGTTTTCTGTTGATAAGTAAAGTGTGTATCAAATTAGGGTTATGTCTTTAAAAAAGACTACCAGTTGTTTGATACTGATATTTAAACTGGGTAACTTGACATTTATGTAGATTATTTACTATACATGTAAAATATATTAGGTATTCACTTCACATATTTATGACGTGTACTATTTACTCGTAGTCGTCTTATGTAATTAGGTTTTCTGACTGCCGTCCTATTTTTTCAATGACTGGTCTGGTCTGAAATACGTCACATGTACTACAAATATGCTGTAAGACGTAGTTTACACAAAAAAAGTTCATCAAAAATACAGTTTGAAATGGTTTTTAACACAGCGAGATATTTGGATGACTATAGTGCATAGTAATTCGTAGTTTTCGGAATGTAATGTCTGTATATATGTATCTACAGAAAAGCATTGCATGAACTAGCATACAAAGTACCTAACACTATTACGATTTATTTATTGAGATCCAGCTACCCCTTCAATGTTCATTTACTAAACACGTATCACGCCATGGAATGTTAGCCTATTTTCATGATATGTTGCGACGCAACATCTCCCTAGAGTTCAAAAATGTGTGTGACTGGGACTTTGAGGTGGGATTAAGAGATATTCACTCAGCTCAAGTTACAAAAGAATTTAGGCCAAGTCAAAACATGTTCGGTAAAAGCATGTGAAACTAAAAAAGACATTGATAGAAAGGATAACACATTTAAAGGAACAACTAAATTAAAGACATGTGCTAATCGCTCTTTTCACACTTCTTTTCGTCGAAGTTGGACGTGCTTAGTGTGCCTAATTAATCTGATAAGATATCACGGAAAGACAAGACAGTATAGTCATTGATAATCATTTTTAGCCCACTCCTCTTTCCATAGTCGTTCCTCGTCAATACATTTACATAAATATATTGCGAAACTGGCTCTTTTGCATATATTTAGCACGTAGTACTTAAAATACTTTATTAGTATATTCCTTCTTATTGCTGGCAGTATTCGTTACTTTATCCAGCTATCTAATCGAATGCCTCTGGCCTGAGATTATTTTGTAACCCTTTTATCATATTACCATACTTTAGTTAGGAGAATGACATTACATAATACTGCAAACAATCGTCAATTCTTCAAACAAATGTTCCTATACTTTTACTTTCCAGAAATTCTTTAAAAGTTTCCCTTTTAGTTATTATTTAGAATATGTCGTAAATTGAAACTTTTTTCTGCTTTCTCCTCAATGCAAGGTGCACAGACTTTCTAAGTAAGTATATTATTATAGTGAACCTGCAAACCTTGGTCGGACTTTTTAATCATAAGCTTACCAGCCTATGCAAACTAAGTGAAAGTATAATATTTGCTTGAAAGTTATAAGATTAGAATCAAGCATATTTAGCTCACTTCTGTTACAAATGCAACAAAAAATGACATTGGTTTTAAGCATCACAAAGGTAAGCTAATCAATAGGTTATGAACTGAAGTTTGAGTTGAGAATACATTATATTCTGTATTTAGATGATTAATAAAATATGCTACTTATGTAGTGAAAGCGTATTTCGGGGAAAAATGACTTAATATATTAATATTAGTGTAGGCTACTGGACATCTACCATTTATAATACATTTTGTACAAGGCGTCATATAACGCCTGTGACCAGGGCAGTGGTCGCAATGCCTCTGAATAGGCGGAATCAATTAAGCTTAGTGTTCAATTATAGTAAGCAGATAACGTATAGTTGTAGATTGCAAGTGAAATATTCCTTGTTTACAAATATATGTACACAATTACTTTTTTATCTACATTCATTTATTATTATCTTGTGGCTCTTTTATGCCCACCAGGATATAATCAATGTATAAACAATTTAGCTTAATGCTGATCATTATGAATTTATGAACCTATTTGTATATTTTAAGGAAGTCTGTTAAACATTAATTCAAAAGATAGACATTAAAGAAATGAAAAAAATAAATTTAATAGATGACAATTCCCGTATCATTTTCTACATGTAAATATGTATAAAGTACTGTAATATTAAAGTCTTGGAAAGCTCAAGTTTAATGTCATAAATGGGAGATAAATGCACTCCATAGATAAATATTTAGATATTAATGCAATTTTTAAGAATTTTAAACTATAAAATGTTCATTCGAAAGCCAGCTTTTTCATGAAATACTATTTTAGTTGATTAAAATTATATTTAAAGATATTTGGCAAGGGACAGCAAAATAATACTACTAATCCGCGCTTCTAAAAGAAATAACTAATTTTTCCATTGTGTTGACGAATGAAAAATTGAAATGAAATTTAAAGTCAAAAAGTATGTACGTGCTGGTTGCATATTATAAAGGTTAAATAATATTGAAAAGTAGTTCACGGTAACGCCGAGACTACTATCACCTGAAATTGAACTGAATGAGCTTATTTTGAGGAAGGTCGTATGTAGTAAGTAGATGTTAAGGTAAATGCAATTCTTAAGTTACTGTAAATAGCATTGTAGCCATCATAGTGAAAGTTAGCTTTCCCCATGAAAACGAATTTGATAACAGCTATTGTATTTCTGATTCCTGCATAAAAGAGCTAGCCGACTGTTGCACTGCCTGTTTCCTATGTTATACTATATTATAGTTATGTTACTGAAAGCCACTTTGGATTTGTCCGCTTGCAATTTGTAAATTCGTATGCAAAGGATAAAACCTAAAATGCTGGTAGCTGCTAGGTACACACAGGAAAATAAGATATTTTCATACTTACACTTTCACAGAACTGTGCACTTAGAAAAAGCCTTACAGTTGGCGGGTTACTATTATTATTACTGACTTACACGGGTCTACATAAGTAAGTAGTTGACTCTGCATGTGCGACAAGCTCTCTATTTGTCTCATGGTGGAAATTGTCTCCGGTTTTCTCATCACACGGAGAAAGCCTATGATTAGGCTCTCGAAAATCCACTACTGCTCCTAATGTAATCACTTCTGTGCATATATTCCGTATATATATAAAATCCTACCTTTCTTAGCATGCGATGAAAGGATATATCACCAAAAGTGAAATAGAAAGTTTCATTTCCATTTAGAAATGCATGTATTTATATAGCATACTTCTGAATTAGTGGGGCACAATTAAAACATTTCCCTTTGAAGGCTTGCTTGACATTGTGAACAATGTAAGCCCTTTATTATTGTTATGTTTATGTTACGATGAGGCTTTCCAACTAGGAAAAGCATTACTACTTACATGAAGACAATTAGCATTTAAATAACTGCTTTGGGGAAATGAGCAAAGTGACCTCTTTAGTAACTCGGCACTCATTTTCATTACAATTAATTCAACATTTGTCTTAAAACTACAGGAAGCTTTCACTTTGTAATCCCAACCAACCAAAGATCAGGAATGCTGAACCGCTCATTTGTTGGGAAGGCCCAGGGGCAAAGTGAAAGTTAACTTTTATGTATGTTTGCATTTTTTAAATTCTTTGAGTTAGATGATTATAAGGTATCTTATATTAATTCAGGTGTTCTTTATGATTAAATGGAATAATCTTGAAATACTTGATCTTATTATCTTGAAAGTTTTTGCATTACTAGGCACTTACATACTAGGAATCTTGGAATAGTAAATAATGTAATTTTATACTCACCAGCTGCCAGTAGAACATTTCCCCGGATTTATAAATAATTGAGTAAAAAGGAGTAATAATGTATTTGAAAGTGTGCGTAGCTGAATAGTTTTCCGGATTAGTAGGCCAGACCAGGTAGCTGCAGTGGTTACTCACGGGGCTCTGATTTCTTTTCAATTTTGACTACTTTACCACGGTCCTTTGTTCAGGAAGGTCGGAGAAAGTTGACTCAAACAGTTTTAGATATGTTCCGGCTTTGTCGAGTATGTATTAATATGTTCTCTGTTATGTTATGAAGAAAGAATGGTTTTTAAGGGAAAGTTTTAATAAGCAGTGTGTTAGAAGCTAGAAGGTTGAATATTGAAGAGTAAAAGTAAAGGGAAGGAGGTAGGTACGGATAAGCAGGTACTTTGTCAAGAAGTAACGAGAGATGAGGATTGAATAGAGCAATTGATATAGTAGGTATTTGTACTAAGAGAGAAACTGCACCGTGATGGGATGTGATGTTAGCCACGGAAGGAGAGATGAAGTGAATTGGCCACGGAATACAATCGGTTGTGGGTCTCAACTGGACAAATTCCGCTCTTTTATAGGCAGACTGTTGCGAGTTGGCGGATTAGTTACTTATGTACTGTATGTATTCGTATGTATCTGAACGTATCCTTTCTCCACGGTTCTCTTCTATTGAGAAACTACCTTCTCCTACGTACTTCCTTAGTGTCTAATACTTTTCCCTTACTTTACTACGTATGTAGTGTGTTCAACTTCAACTTCTCACACTCTAAATGCATACGCTCACTTTCCTTCTGCTTTCCACTACTTTTGCATGGGGAAAGAGATACTGGCGAATGTGTACTCAGTGTCAGTACTCATACGATACATGTGCATGTATGTAAGCCTGAAATGCTACATACCTACATTCATGCACCATTATTTGCAATATAAACAGTTACTCTGCAATTCCTCTTATGTGATGCGCATTGCCATCGCATTACATTACGAGGACCACCCTTCCTCCCTTTATTTTTATTCTTTCACTTACTTGACTCCTTGTCCATATTAAACATACATTACTTTTCCCATTGTTAACGACATTATATTAGGTTTTTATCATTCCATCTGTACATAGTACGTTCAGGGCTTCGGAAAATTACGGGTTTTTTATATTTTTCTTCTCAATTAATTATCATGCTTACGAAAAACTCCTTTTAAATAGTTTGACAGTTTTCCTACTCATACTACAAAACCTTTATCCAAAGCTGCCCCAAAAGATAAGTAGTTAATTCCAAAAAACTAATAACATGTCATGTTCCATTCTAGTTTGGGTCTTTTTGAAAATAAGCTTTTGATTTTGTAAATCTTGTGGAATAAGCTGGTACTTTGAAAACTACGATTAATCATTTGGTAATTTTAAAAGGAACAATGTATAAGATTTCGCCATATTTAGTAGAAAAAGGAAATACAAATACATCGCATCTCTCACCGACAGCTCGTAGGTATTAATAGAAATTGGGAATCATACATATTTGATCATTTATTACTATGTAATTGTGCAATAATTTACAAAACTAAACATGTTTATCACTGAAACCGTTAGAATCACGTTGGTTCAATAAAAATTAGAGCCTAAGTAATTCAATGGTATGCCTACATGTACGTATGACCATATTACGGAAATGCGTAAAAACTGTACTCAATTACTAACGCGTAATAATAGAGCTAAGCAAAGCAAGCAGTAATCCGGTAATCTTAATTCCATAATTAAGCTTATACATGCAATAGGATGGGACTCTTCATTCTTTTATGTACTTGGGCTACTATTTTATGAAGTAAGAATGGATTTCTAGGTTTAAGACTCTAGATTCCAGATCACAGACAATCTTTTATTACATTTATTAAGTGTTTGAGAAAAGCTTTTATAAAGATACGTTGGCTGTCTGTCTGTCCGTCGTCGGACGCTGTAACTTTTCAACCTTTCAACGTCAAGTTCTAGGTGATTCGTTTTTCAGTTAAATAGGACTACGGGTCATTGTATTAGGTCAACTTGAACTCTGCTTCAGTTGTGGAACAACAGCACAGCTTTATATTACAACCACAATGCTGTGTACTGTAGTTGGGGCATTGTGAAATTTCATGACAAATTCATTAATAATGACAAGTTTTAGCATACAGTACCATCAATACTATTGGCATCAACGTAACTGATGCTTTGGTGACACTGTTTAGCCCATTTATACTGTTGCAATAGTTTATTTATGTTGTTGATTGACAGGACAGAGCTTGGGAATATGATAGCGCATAATAATTTTAGCTTGTAGGACTAGGTGTACTAGAATTTACACCAATTGTTTATCAATGCTCTTACGATTCGTATTGTGTGGTTTTGTTTTGGAAGAAGAGGTGTCGTAATGGATAATCCTATAATTGTGTAATGACTGTTTTGTTTTTGAATACAAAATAATGTATTATGCAATACTTGGGTATACAAAAGTTTAAGCGTGTTGTGTGAAATTTCGGTTACGGAAGCATAATAAAGAAATTATCTTCACCTACATAGTACTTTGAATTGAAACATTAATATTTAACTCAAGAATACAACGTAGTCACAATACTGAAATAAATATCTACCCGGAAACATTATGATGAAAAGATTGAATAAATGGTATCACTTATCGATAGTAGTCTAATTTCTGCCGCTGTATAACTATGGCATGTAAAGATAAATTATTTATGTATGTGTATGATAAATGCCGAAGTAAAATCTACGCGGAAGTATGCCATTAGTTTATTTGCATAATTATAACATTTAATGGCATAACCCTTTATCATCGAAGTAGATATTCATAGTAGTCCAATCATTCTCATTCGTATTGTAATCTGAAACCCTGACTTTAAGTATTTACAAAAATTCCAGTTGGCTGGATTCGACAAGTCTATGAAGCGGCCCACCATGCTTTTTAATATTCACAACAGCACACAGTGCTATTCTTGTCTTAACTCCTACTCCTATCTACAAACTATTGCTAAATGTATTTAAATAATGACATGACTATGACGCTGCTGACGTTAGATATTACATCCTTTAATTTGGCGTATTTTCCGGAAGGCCCTGTTTGGTATTTTTCAGTAACCTTTCATACTATGCATATGGACTGCCGTCGTCATCTATTATCGCGTTATATGGAATTTTATTTAAACGTTTCTCCTCTTATCTCTTCAATTTAGTTAGCACTTTAGATGCACCAAATAATAGTAAATATGTGATTAGAGTCAAAAGAGCAATACAAATTTTGACACTGCGTTTGCAGCATTTTATTACTTTTAGACAATTTTATTAATTTGTTTATAAAAATTGGAGAGCAACAATAAACTTTTATTATATAGGTAATACGCTATGCAATTAAAGACTTTAAGCCATTGACTCAAAACAACTGAGAAAGAGTGCCGTTCATTAATATGGACTCGTATCGCAAAAACCCAAAGGAATAAATTCGGAAACAGAGAGTTTTCTTCTTTAAGAAAACGCTATTATATTGCAAAGGTACTATCTGTTACTGGGATCAAGTCTTGAAATAAAAGATACTCAAAGTAGCCCTACTTTGATGTAAAGTGTCCTTTGTGACTTAATGATGAATGGCTTTGTAACTAACTAGTATAGGTAACAATCTTGAGTGTAATATTAATATAATTAATAGACATACGTCGCTAATTGAAGGCACTTCGCCAGAATACAGGAACTTTCTCACCTTGATCCCTTTATTAACTACGGTTATGGCTAGCAACATGCATTTCGTTTATTTCTCCCATTGCCCTTGTCATTAATCCAAAGAGAAATGATAATTACACGATGGTACAAAATGTAGACTCTTAAATGACTGGCATATATTAATCTTTTCTTTTGTTTTTCAATAATGCTGCAGATTAGTTGATAAAAAAGATAGTGTGAGTAACCAACTTGTACATAGCAAGTCAGATGATACTGGGTGGACACGATCTGTAAAGCAAGTCAATGAATTTCTTATCGATTTACAGCACATCAAATGTGTCTCACAAGACAACTAAATACATTATGTATCAGCTCAAGATTTAGGATGTACAAATTGCTAACTTTGTTTTACCTTGAAATGAAATATCCCTTGACCATTTTTTTTTCTGTGGACGTTGGTAGTATACTATACCTATTATAATTGTATTTACTCTATACTACTAATACGTCGTATTAATACCTGTACGTCTGTATGTGATACACACAATCAAAAAATTCATGGTGCTGAATAGCCATAGCTCATTACAATAGCTTACATAAAATGGAGACTCTATGGGCACATAGTATTATATTATTCGTTCGATATTCGTGATGATTTCAGGGCAACAAGTATAGTATTGGTAATTTTATCTCCAAGCTATCTACAAATATAGCATACAAACCTGAAACATCCATTAATAGGTACTTAGGATAGGATTAGATAAGTACAACGCAACGTACAACAACTTTTGATTTTTGAATAAACTTTTGAATAAGAATATAATTAATTAAGGCGACTGTCTTATAATAATAATAGCTTTATTCAAGTGTCAAAATATTTAAGTACAAACTCAAATTATGAGATCCTCCAATCATACAAGACGATGTAAATTCAGCACTCAAGCACTGCTCTTCCCCCAATGACACATTAAATATACAGAATCTATAGCAAATAATATATAAACTACTTTCAATCACTAAACACAGAACTACAAACAAACTAAAGAAAATCATAGAAGCACATTAATTAAATTACATAATCTCTCATAACATTAGCACAACACAAATTCATCAGATCTTTCATTTTCAATAAACACCATAGTTTTAGCAACCAGCTTTACATGATATAATGTGCACCCTGATATAATAATTAAAAAACATTTTATTTATATTTATTGAATTTAACACATTCGTATTTACATGTAAACCAAATTGGCAATGATTACAATTTTATTACTGAGGTTCTGACATTTCAATTGCGTAGCCAATAGCCAACTTGACAAATTCCTGAACCTGAGTAAAGTTAACAACGCTTAAAACATCTCTAGTTGTGTGCATGCTTGGGAAGGGTGGGTTTTCACAGGGGGAAGCCGCTGAGAAGCCAAATCTTGTCCAGGAGGCGTGATCAGTGCATCCGTATCCGCAAATGTAAGTAGTCCAGCTCCAGTCTAAGTATTCATCTGCTACCATCTGGAGGAATGTGTTCAAAGTTCTGTCGACGTTGTCGGTTATGAAGGCGAATCTTTGAGGTCCAGTGTTGTACCCGACGACGTCGTAATTCATCATGGAGATAACATTTACTCCATTGTTAAGGTAGTTCTCGGCAATCTCTTGTGACCCGCGAAGACCTACTTCTTCTGCAGCATACCATTGGAATTCTATACTCTTCTTGGGAACGAACCCAGTTGAGAGAAGGATCCAAAGGGTTTCCAAAATTGCCACGGAACCGCTGCCGTTATCGTCAGCCCCGGGAGCAACACCGTTGGTTCCGCCGTTGATGGAGTCTTGATGAGCGCCCATGATGACGACTCCGTCCTCGGATCCCTCGATGCGGGCGATCACACTGTCTTGCGCAAACGCAGAGTGTGTGAAATATCTCACGGAGACGTTTCCCATGTAGTTGCTGTTGGAAATAACTTCCTCGACTTGACGGTAGAGCCATTGGGCTGACTCTACACCGTTTTGGTTGTTGTAGTAGCGGTTCCTGAAGGAGCTGAACTCTCTAACGAACTCTGTCATCCATGGAATATCAATTCCAGTAAAGGTGGGCGTAACTATGGATTGGAACCGAATGGTTGCTGGAAAAGCTGGAAAATTTCCAAAGAAAGCTTGTTAAGGAATCATGATTTAGTAATGTAATTTTTATTAAGAAAGGGTTCGTCGTATTTTCTTTAAAACTGTTATAGCTACCCCTTAAATTTAATATTTAAATTAGAATGGGTTCAGTGTCAATTGCTGTTAAAAGTTGATTTTAATTCAGTTAATTATAATTTACCAGATGGGGCAGCAGGGTCCTTGTTGAATACAGGGTAAGTCATTCCAGTGACATCCATAAAATTGACCTTGCTCGCAATAAGAACCTCAATTTCTTCCTGGGTAACCCATGTTGGAGGTTCATCTTCCGCAGTTTGAATAAGGCGATCTCCTTGCTCGATTGTAAATTGATCTGAAGACGGGAAGGCAGAAATACATGCGACGCCCAGAACAACTAGAACAGCCAAAATCTTAAAAATTCCCATTTTAATTACCAGGACTTCTCGAAATAAACTGAGAGAAGAATTAAACGTTTTCTAATTATATAGTCGCTTAATACTTACCTGACTATTTTACCTATTTAATCCATGCATGCATTCCATGCACTGATGTTTTAATCTAATCCGCAGAATTAAGTATAATTTAGTATGCATATTGGACTGTGTTCTCCTTGAAACCAATTTTAGTCAGCAATCAATCGCAGATTTACAATAATTTCTAGTTAAATATTAAAAATTATGACATTGATCATTTACCAAACTCATGAGCAAGGGCTTAGGCTTAGATAACTTATGATAATCTACCAAGTTCAGGGAAACCCATGCATTTATGCGGATTTTGATGTGACATTAATTTACAATTGTTCCGTTACGCCAGCGTCACGTTGTAATTGTTTGAGTTTTAGCTTACCGTTACACAAGATGAGCTTTTAATCCGATTAACTTTTGTAATATTTTAAACTTTAAATGTTCAAAGTGCGAATTCGGGAACGTTAAACTATTTAAGTAAATATCTAATATAAATCTCGTTGAGGTTTTTACATTAATCCTGTCATCCTAATAATTACCCATGTTAAGTTATACAAGCGTGGCTCTTATGCGGAACCTGATTGATTGTTTTGTTCGAATATTGTTTAGCAACATGATTAAGTGGTCTGCAATCAGAAAAGGCATTTAACTTTATAATAATTATCATTATTGATAATTATCCCAGCGTTATGCCGAAGTCTTGTGTAAAACATAAGCAACATAAGCACATATGAAAGGGTAGTAAGTAATTCATGGAATTGAAAAAAATATTATAAAGAAATAGCAACTCCTCTTCCATACCATATCTGGCACTACTACTGCATGCACTAACATAACAAAAACATTAACCAATAATAAATTAAACATACTAAACTATAGTTAACTACTTAATCAACAACAGTTTGCATATCAATAGTAAAAATAATTCTACATTCATAATATTTTTCATGAAAGGGGAAAGAATGAAATACTTTTGATCGAAATACAAATATTTGTTACCTTTACCTTTTGAAAAATACAAAAAAACAAAACAGTTAACTTTATGCGTGCGATTTTTAAGAAGTGTCAATTATTATGTTCACATGTCTAAGTACGCACTTACGCGAAAAGAACTCTGCATTTATATGAAAATTAGCATCCCGATTAATTTTTATTTCTTAAAATAATGTTTACCTTACAGTGAGTACATTACACGCCTTATTTTTACAATAAATAACTTATTTTCTAAACCTGTCCCATACTCTCACATTTGTGCATAAATACAACAAAATCTTATGACAACAAGATACCCATTGTCGTAGCTGACTTGTAAATTGCAATTTAATGCCTTTCGAAAAACGTTTCAACTTTGAGCACCAAAACTTTATTGGAAACCCAACATAACTGACATTGATATTTATGAGATACCTATCGCAAAATAGTTCTGATAGGAAAATTACAAAAGATGCAAGACACAAATACCCACACAGAATAAAAATAGTATAAATTTTCATTCCAAGATTGACACTTTTTGGAATGAAATTATCATAATTAAATTTCGCATTATATTTCGCTTCTGGTAACCATATGTCAACCAGTAACTTGTTTGACCAGATACTCAAAAATCCCATTTCAGAGAATAATTGCATTTGTTTTTCATATTTAAATCGAAAGCTATCTATAAATTTCCAAGTTGACAACATAGTTGATACTTCGTCCTTTGTTGTCGTACAATTTGATAAAGGATGCATTTTCTGCATTTTAACCATATAATGATGAATTAGCGGCTTCGGATAAATTGCAAATAGTTTCCTAGTTGTATTACCCACCATATGTAACTGTGCTTCCAAATACTCATTATTCTGTCTATATGTTTTTAGTGAATCTTCAACATCCCAGTTCATCTCAACAACGGACGTTTTATGCAAAACATTAAATTTTTTCAAAATATTTGAACTCAAGATATCGCCAAAATATGAAAATTTTAACCTGAACAACAATGTTTTGTAACCGTTGTTGATTAGTTCTCCAACATCTGAAAAACGACTCATCTCCTTCCGAGGTGCGAGGACTTCACTTGTGATATACGTTGTGTAAAATGATGAAATCACAAAAGCGCATATTATTACTATTAGGTAAAGAACACTCTTTTTCTTATTAGGCATAGGTATCATAGGTTGATAAAAAATAATTATAATGGTGTACATTAGGGAAAGGAATAAGCATTTGAAGAAGCTGTAGGTATGATTAGAATTAGAATTATAAATATAGAGCAAAATCATGAATGCCAAAGGGAAGGTTAACAGGATAAGAATCCAACTTGTGTTATCAAATGGATATCGAACCAAAACGGACTTAGGGACACTCAAAAGAATTATTTTGTCCTCGCAGTAGAGTGCAGTATGCAGAACCATGTCATCAATATAAGTCCGAAGTTCCCAGTTGTAAACATCGTCAACATTATAAAGTGAAGCAAAAATACGTGATGATATCGGCCTATTAACCGCAGCCGTAAATTTTCCTCCTGCGTCCACACGTAGTAAGGTGAAGTTGAATTTTGCTGAGAGTGATGCTAAAACTTTGTTGTCGTAATTGCAAGATTTCTCAGAATTGTGTATTGATTGGTACGCTGACGGACACCGATCCGGCAATCCGAGATAAGCCTCATCTATGAGGTTAAAATCAGCAACTGCAGTATAATGCTGGTGAAGATGGGAGTTGTCCTTCTCCCAGATACTTCGCCATTTATCTTCAGAAATATCTGATTGGAATGATATATAGTTGGAAATGGAATATAATGGGAAAATTGCAACTCCAGCCAGCTGTTGAAGAACAGTATCATAGCCAATCAAATATAGAGCAGATACCAACTCCATCCGCAGTTGCTTAACTAACTCATAATTGTGCCAATTGCTCTGTTTTCGTAAAACAGAAAACACAATTATGAATTCCGCTTTAGGATTATTTATTTCTTGGCCAAAGAATTTTCTCAAAGATGTAAAGGACCCGTCAGGCTCAGCTATGATGTTCTTAGTGCATATTGTGTTGGATACATCACCTGGTTTTTCGTTATTTCGGTGGAGAAGTGTTTTGTTATATTCAGATGAAGCGATAGTCCACGGTTGGGAATTCTGGTTCGAATGCAGGAACAAATCTCCTATTTCTGAATTCTTGAACAACAGCAAGCTAAAATCACAATTTCGAAATGAGGACAAGTTTTTGAAGGAATTCACTTTTGTGATGAGGTTTATTAGGAAAAAACCTACTGTTAATGTATGAATTATTTTTATTCCCATATTTCGGCAATTTAGTGATTTTCAAAAATTAAGACCAGAAATTATAAAATTATGTTCTACTACTTAAGAGAAAGACAGAACTGTATCGAGTCTTCAATATCATTCTATATACGGGACACTTTCACTTGACAGTTATTATTTGTATAGCACTGCCTAGCCTTGTAGCTACAGAAAACTTTATTCCTATATAGCGTAAACCTACTAACAGGAAAATAGGGCACCTGGGTTTATAAACAAATTTGGGATCGTGTAGGTAGCCTTCTAAAAAGCCAGAGCTTGTATAATATGTTATTGTGTTTATTTATTATATTTATTAGAGCGATGGGCTCTGTTAAAGTCTTTACGGTGAAATTTTGGATTATAGACCTATAGCCCTGTTCTACTTATTATATTTGTATAAACAGTGGTTAAGAGTTGTTTCTAACAACAATACAAGTTGTGGAACAATAAACTGGAAAGCCTATAATATATGGATCGCAATAAGCTACTTCATGAATAATTTGCAAAGTGAATTTCTGTTTGTATAAAATATTCTTCATATAGTACGTGTAAAATGTTCTGTATTAAGTTTAACTTAAGTTTCTTGGTGTTTAATACTATAATGGCTGAAATACATTAGATGCTTTAAATAGAATTCTAACCGAATGAATGAAGTTGTGGAAAAATGAAGCAGCAACTTACAATAAATAGGAAAGACAAGATATAACTTCAGTGTCCATTTTCTTGTAAAAAATCTGATTAAATTCAGGAAGACTCAGATCAAGATCTAATCTGTAATTCAACTCCTGATATCTAGGTTTGCGTTGGCGTGGAGTGACAATTATTTTATTCATTGCCATCCATAAGCAATCTCTTCCACTTCGGAGCTCCGTCCGCCCTTATTTCTGTTATGCAGAAGATTTCAATTAAATTATGTCTTTTTGTAATTTGCAACAAATAAAATTTGTGGATTATCATTGCCGTTACCTATCAAATTGCGTGTAGTTACATTATTTAGATCTACCTGTACATATAGTTCAAATACGGATATTAATGGATATCAGTACCTATTAAGCATTTCCCTATAAGGAATGCATTTAGTAACTAGATCCCCCAAAACCAAAACGCCTTGTGTAGAGAATACACTCTACCGTACCATATGTATGGATAATAGATACAACGAAATATTTATTTCTTCATATATGTTACAACTAATTTATAACTTAGAACTTAGAACACTTGAGCTGACAGTAGCTTGTGAGTATATTTCGAATTCATATTTTAGTGTCTGTATGAGTGACGTTGTGTAATGTGATGATAGCGTGCCACGTCCTTTTCCATGCTAATCCAAGTCAAGTCGAATCAGCGACATGCATGTTATTTTTCCGTTAAGTTCTGTTTCATGTATTCGCTTGTCCCTAAAACCTACATGATGTATTGTAGTGACGTTTGGGTTTGTAGCATCGTAGTATTGATGGTCATAATAATTAAATATGACTTGTTACTTTCGGGTCTATTTACCTGATCCAGTTTCTCTAATTTTGGTTTTATGGAGGCAAGATGCCAATGTTCTCTTTGCTAAAGTTATATCAAAGTCAATGCTTTCACACTATTCTACTTAATTCTAAACATTATAGTGACTAAAGTAGTGCAATAAGCTTCTCGTTAAATAAATTAACTCCCGATCAGCTACTAGCAAATGGCAGCATGCATTTCCGGTTCCAGCCGACTGTTGCTTTCTCCCGTTTCCAGTGTACTTATTTCTAATATATAGCTACACTTTATAGCCCTATTACGTTCTGCAACAGCTTGTAGCAGTTAGTAGCAATTTGCCTGTAAATTCTGCATGACCTAATAAATACTACTTCGTACAGGGATAAATATATTTTCATATGAATTTCTACAGATAATGCATCGATACAAACTTGCATCATACACAGAGTGACACACAATAAGCCAATAGTGATAGTCTATTTTACAATGTTAAGCTTCCACAATGTTAATACTGAATGTCATAAATACAAGAAGTATGTATTTTTCTGTCTTTTGGTCTCAGTGTATGATTTTCAATAGTAGTAGCAACGGTGAAAGCTTAACAATGCAATATAAATAAGCTATCGGTTTCTATTATATGCCTGCCAGTAGTAATACTGGGAAGCTTTATTAGACTGCTATGTCGCTATTCGAGCTATTACATACATAATATGAAGGTTAAATGAGTGAAAGTGAATTTAGCCACATATGTATATGCCAAAGGACTATACTCTCTCACAAACTACTGGCTACAAGCAACAGTAATATAAATATGTCGTGTATAAGTTATAATTGTAAAAACATTAGAAAGCATTCCTGCTGAATACTTCGTATGTGTAACTAGTAACTAAACAAAATTTCATGGTCCTTTTCCGGTTTCCTCTCGGAAATCTGATACACAATTACCTGAAATTAATAACATGACATTCTAGATATATGTATGTATGTCATTCATTAGTAGGACGGATGGATGGTTGAAATGCTAAACGAGTAACTTTGTGTCATTGTCACGGCAAGGTTAGTTATGATCTCTCAGCCAAAGTAGGATTAGGATCTGATACCATGTACTTACACTTAGTACGTACTACGTACTAATACATATTCTATCTACTTTGTAACTCGTAACTGACATAGGTAAAATCTACTGTAATGTAATGGGCAAATGACAAATGCTAAGGTAGACCATTCGAGTGATTATAATTACCATTTCCATTTAATGTGAACCAAGCTGAAAATAGCAAATGTAATTAATCAGGAATAATTTCTGGGTAGTTATTCATTCTATTGTACACCACTTTGGCGAATAAGGAGAACCCAAAATCTCACAGAACAATTATAGGTACATATAATTTTATTTTGTACAGATAATATTTCCTGAATCTGTGGCCTTCAATAAATGGAAGTTGGGGACACAAATATTCCGTCGATACCCCATAAATATACTAATTTTATTAACTTCCTTTGGCCAAACCAGTCGGCCTATAAAATTTCTCTCGGATTAACTAATGCATTCTTAAATAGCAATTTGTATAACAATTACGAAGAAGAGTAATAGAAACACATTACTATTATAGCCTACGTACTTGCCTTGGTTGGTTCCTTTCTACTGATATAAACTACCAATATTGCTCTTTTCTACATTCATCATATAAACCGTCTCTAATAGACCAAATTGTACAGGATTCTTGCAGTCATGAACTTACCGACTCTCAGGTTTTAATTCGAATTGCCGAATTGTTGGGGTTTTATTTAATTTTGAGGTGACACTGCGTCGTGGCACATGTCTTTTGTTAACTCCCATTATATTGAACAAGAACCTAAATGGTTTGAGATAAGGCAGGAAAACGAATGAAAATCTGACAGTAATTACTAATTAACTTGACCTTGCTTTGCGCAACGCGTAATTAATTAAATAAGTAATAACATTATTTAATTAGTAGATGTACATAAGAAATATCCGTTTATTCATCTTTTCTTTTAGCTCATATATCTTCCTAGTAATAGTAGTGATTGATGTTTAATTAGTAACTTCAGCGTTTTTAGTTGATAGTTTCTAAAAAGAGTTTGTAACATTTTTTATTATGGATTATGCATATAAAAATACTTTGACACAAAGCCACGGTATGCAAAATTTTCAAACCGTAATTATTTAATGGATGTTAGCTTTAAGTTTACTGCAAACGTATTTTACTTAATAATAGGTCGCTGGCCGATCAGATTAAGCAAATTATCTTAAGATCTAAAGAAGTTTGTTAATGCAAAACTTTATAACAACTAAATTACTAGGTACTTTAGTTATTTATTTTCGGAGAAAGCCTTCGGCGTATTTCGGCGTGGGTAGTATACTAGCTTTTACTTTACTTAACATGAGGGCAAGAAGAGCCTTAGGACAATCCACGATAGAGAAAACAAAATATCCGTCGTATGTAGCAGGCAGATGAGTTTTCTTGAAGCTCTAGTACATCCCGTTGTGTTGGTGCTGCTATTGTAATGAAGTGTGGTCGGTGCGGTGTGTCGCTAGAGAAAGTTTCGTAGTGGGGAAAGGACACATTTTTATTGAAAGGTTATAAGGGAAAGGTAATCTAGTTCAGCCTATAATATTACCATCTATAATATATCGGGAAAGCCAAACTTTTCAGATAAGATCACTCTCCCTGCCTACCATGCCACACAAATCAGTAGAAAGAGAATTTTCAACACTACCCTTAAAACATCAGATAAAATCTGTCCCTTCGGGAAAAGGTTGATGGAAACCATCAACAGCTCATCCATTTTTAATTACACTTTACTCCTGTTGTCATTTTGGGAATCGATGGTACGTTGTTCACTTTGAGTCTTGATTGTCGTGCTCTCTCGCACCGAAAACATATTGACAATTGGAGATTTACTTACCTACTCACATTTTGCAAATCCCAATCCCAAAGTAGATCTGCTCTTCACTCAGCTTAAAGTAACTATCCGAAGCCACCACTAACACTATCACCAAGTGGCCCAAGAACACAAGCAAATCCCCTAAGCCATTGAATTAAGAGAAAGTAAAAGTATTCCTGGTCTATTTTATTTTCACTCAATGGACTTTCTTAATGCTACAAAGTCACCCACTTACAAGTGCGAGGATTAGCATAGGAGGATTATGAAAAAGTTTCTTTTTGTACCTATTTACTATATTATGCTTGTTATTTACCAATATGTATTGAGACTTTTGCCTTAGCTTTTTGCGTATGCATTTTATAATTCACGTCGTAACGGCTTACCGCTTAAGTAGAATAATCTTTTACCAGATACAAAAAATCTAAATACTTTATAATCTTCCTACATGAAAAGTTAAAAATAGTATGATGATGTCATTGGCTTCGCCTGATCAAAAAATAACTGCATGAGAAAATTTTAATTTTAAGCGTAAGACACGTAACTACAAATAAAAGGTTCGTGTAGCAATTTGGCTGTTTCACTCAATGATAACTTTACAAACCCATGTAAAAATTTAAAATATATATTTAGTAGGAAACTTATTACTTAGTATTAATAATTAAATAGTATTATCATTTACAATGATAACACAATGCGTTATCATTTCAATAATTCATTCCTGCTTTTGGATTTCTTTCTAAATAGGTGGGCTGTTCTTGACTTCAAATGTTTTCCGGACAGTCCAATGCTGATTTGTACCGACTGCTTGAATAACTTTTGTTAGGATCCCGATGGTAATAAAGTGGACTTTAGTGGACACTTTTACTCTTTTTCCCTACAAGTAAACTTTAGAAAAAGTTTAATATATTTGTAATATCGTTAACCTCAGCATATTGAATTACGACTTAAACACTTACTGTATCAGTTCTTTTTAGATTACTTAGATTTTCTTCCTCATGAAACATTAAAGTTTGCAGACAAAACATAGTTTATTATATTTCTATATCTGTAATAAGTCCAATACTTGTAGTAAACTTTGCATTATTTTTTGTACATTTAAACATTTTGTGCTACAATATGCTTATTTTTTTATTATTTGTATATCTTTATAGCTATTTTAAAACAGTGTACATGCAGTGTTATAGTAATAAAAATTATGAAACTAAAATACATATGTATGGCTTTATGAGGGTGTAGCATGAGTACGTATATCTGCATTAGAAAGGCTATTTCTATGTGGGAATATTAGCATCTTACTCATAGCTCTAACTATACTTAAGTAGGTGTATATGGACAATAAATATGCAACTGTTGCTTAATTTTATGTTGCTTTCTGTCTCAGCTTTTCTTTGAAGTTTGCCGATTTTATTTTTGTTGATGACGAATGAGAATATCTACTATTTGTAGCTACTTAATGTTTCCTCTGTGTAACTATAGGTCCTCCAATGAGTAGAACAACCAGAACCACACTTTGGAAATATAATAAAATTTCGAACGCCTACTAAAGAAGAACTACTTCAGACAGAAGAGTACAATGTAATGTCACAGCAGTAGTGAGACCGAATCCCCGAATTTTCGGAAGAGAGTAGTATCATTATGGTGCATGGGTTTTGAGAGCCGTGACAGGAAAGGATCAATGGAGTGTGAAAGAGTTTTCATTGCCCTCTTTGGGCCTTGGCTGCAGTTTGTGTGCCGACTGAGAAAGTGACAGTGTCAAGTTAAAGGAAAAGAGGCTCAATAGACCGATCTTCTGCGAAAGGAAGGGCACTTGGTTTGGTTTGCCGCTCCAATGGCACCCAATTCCCCGAGTTTCGTCACGGGCGGATGTACAATGGTGGTTTGTTTCAGATCCTAACTGGATTATAAGCGGAGGATAGGAACCTAACAACACCTGAAACCGATTTTCCCCGCCTTCCTCATTTTCCTGAACTCTAGACTTTCTTCTCCGAGAAAGCGTCATTGCAATAAACAAAGACGAGCATTTTTGTAGTACAGTATAGTTCATATAGTATGACTACTAACTATACTGACTACACATTTGAAACTTGCTGAAAGATTTTAGTAGCTACTCGCCAGTTTGACTTTTATCTCCTAAATCAAAACTTTTACACGGAATTAGTCATCAAACCCTACCTCGAGTTGTTTCGCTGTTTTGCATTAAGCTATTAAAATTGGCTGAAAAAGAATATCTAGTGACATTATAAATATACTTACATAGAAAATTACTTTTCAAAATTCCTTTCCGAAATTGATGAAAATGAATTAAGATTTTATTTTAAAGTACAATTTAATAGGTACTCGCATATTTTAGCAATCTTTTAGTAGCAATCAATAATTTTAGCAATGGGCGTATCTACATACCATTTAGGTATAATTATCTGTTGTTATCCCTGTTTTTAAGGTCTACCTAATAATATAAATATGCGAAGCCTTTTTAGTGTTAATAGTACACTAATAGTAGTAAAACTACATAATATATTTATAAAACCAATACCGTTATTAAAAGCTAAGGCATTTTAATTTTCACTAGTCTCAGTCTCGGCAGTTGCAAGGCAATTAAGTCTTATATGTGGTACCTCCGGTGGCCCACAATCAGTAATCCCGTCATCAATTACCCCATTCTTATTCATAGAATACTAAATGTCAATTTAGCTAAAAAAAGTTTTATTTTGCTAATTAATGTATGAATTCCGTTTAAATATATTTACTAGTTTGCACACTCGTTTCAATTATAAGAAAAAATTACTATTACAGTGAAATAAATTTTTTTTCACAAAATTATAGTTTAGGTTAACGTTTCATTGGAAAATACAACCCGTATACATGGTGGTGGGCAGTGTAAGATCATAATTTTAGAGGATAGTTTTGGCCCAGCGACTTCCGCCGAAAGTTACAGTCGGAGGATGTCTCTGGCACCAGGCACCCGGCCATGTACTCATAGTACACTATAATCTTTTGTACTATCCGTTCAAAGTTTCTAATGCAAATACAAGTACAGTACAGTTGTACAGTGTACACTTTTATACATAACCATAACATCATACCAAGAAGTGGCGTACTCGTACATACTGTGCATATAGCTTTGCTCCAGGATTTTACGATAGGTTACGTTATTACGATGATACGTAATAATATTATACTTATTATTACACAATGTTAAACACTTGCTTATTGTTAGAAATGGAGTTCGTTTGCTTTCTGGCGTTTGTCTCTCTATAAAATAATATTTGCTGTACCCTGTACCGTAACGTAGTAGTAGTTACAGTATAGTAGTCATAAAATAGCCATACTTTGTACGGTATTTTTACATGTAAGCGAGCGTAGGGTAGGTTAGAGAAGCACCACGGTCGGTTGGAAGAATTAAATGGTCAGACAGAATAACAGGAACTCAGAAAGAGCTCTGAAAAGGATCTGGCTCGAGTTGAGAAGACAAAAACGGTGTTGTTATATCATTATATCACCTACCTACCTCTCTATCTATCTATGTATCATATTATTATATATCTATGGCTGCAGGTCTCCCTGTGCCAGTACAGGAGTAGTGCATTGTATGATATTATGCAACCGTAGTACTGCTGCACTTTAGTATCAAGAGTAAACTGTTATGTTATACGTACACTTATAAACTATATGATAATATCTACATTATACATAGCACTTGAGGACAAAGCTAGACCAGAAGGTTTCAAGTACTTACGTAGGGTTAGGTTTAGCTAATACCCACACTTTTACATAACATAACACAATATTACGCTGAATGGAAGATTGGGAGTGACCAGTGACCCTACATTAGGGCTGTTAAATCCGACATAAAATTCTCAAATCCGGATTTCGGATTTAAATCCGAAATCCGGTTTTAAAGCCGGA